>BGPR01000020.1:226373-380738 GCA_013235015.1 Araneus ventricosus | reverse complement strand
ATTTAAATAGTTATATTGAATGCGCAGTGGTTAGAATTTGCTGAATACCCATGAAGACTTATCAATTGCGTGCATAACTTAAATTCCAGTAATTACGCACTATAAATAATAAAAAAAAATTTTATTACTTTAATTATATTATTTACAGGATTATTAACAAGTTACATATTACAATTTTACGGCCAAACGATATTTTTAAATATATTTATTTTATGGCGAAACGATTTTTTTATCTAATTAATTTCTTTCTTAAAAATATTTTAATAATTCTACATATTTTTTTTATTCGTTAGGAATATTAGATGTGTTCATGGGTATTCAACAAATTCTCACCACTATACAATTCAATATAATCTATTTAAAGATATAAGTTTAAAATAATAATTTGTGTATCAACCCCTCATCTTTTAGCTTTCTTCGACAGGAGCTCAAATTTTGCTCGTTGTAATGCCGATATCTTCTGAATACTAATGATATTGAACTGAATATTTTATATAAGTTGCCCTATATATCTGGTTTAAAGCTGTGAAAGAAAAATTACACTATGTTTCTCTCGCATGCGCAGTAAAACATTATTTACTAAAATTTCTCAATTCTTATATTCAACAATTTTTTCCAAAGTTTCACACAAATGCTTCTATCATATTGTCATCTTTTCTGTAAGTTTCGTATAATATAACAAAAAAACTCTGCATGTTATAAGCCAAAAACAGGTGGAAAAATTTGAGATTTTTTTAAGAAAATCTTTTATATCTTTCCCAAATATTTGGGCTGAGTTTTCCAAAATTCCTGTAAATATTATGTATATTAAATATTACCTTTCTAAAAGTTTCATCTTGTTTTCTGTATTCTGTGAAGGGGTGGCCAAACACCTTTTGTCTTCATCAGTTTGTAGACGGTCCCCTAATTGTCCTCAGGACCGAATCTTCAATGTAAATGTGAGTATTGTCTATCTTTACATGCCCCAAGTTTGAAGATAGTCATTAAACCATCCGGAGAAATTCTAAAAATGTGAAAAATCTGCAAGTGTCCGGATACTTTTAAGCATATAGTGTATAAACAGGAGTTACTATTTTTCTGAAAGTCACAAGCAAGTACTAGAACATTTTAAAAAGCAGGTTGTCGAATGACTTGCTCAGTCCATTTGTTCATTTCCAGAGATACCTATATGAGAAAGTAACCAGTATAACAGTTCAGAGAATCTTCTTGAGATCTAGAAGGCAGCAGAGAAAACGTTATTTTCCAACTGAAACATGGCATCTAATTTATTGCTTACTATAAATATTCAAAGTTATTGAAGCATTTAAACAGTGCTGTAACTTTTCAGAGAGATAACTGAAGAAAATCATTTATTTTTTCAAACAAAGTAATTTAAATTATCATAAAGTTTTATCTTTAAAATCCTATTAAAATTAAAATACAAAAAATTCATTTATAATTATTTAATGTTTATATTTTTATTATTATTTTATCTGTAATCTCAAGTATCATATATAAATAAAGTTATTTTCTGCATAAAAAATAATTAAAGTTTTAATTAAAAAAATATTTTTCAAATTTTTAATTTAATTTGGAATAATTTTGAAAAAAAATAAAAATAAAGAAAAACTCAGCCAGACCGAACTTGCGGACCTTAGCGAATGGTAATCGAGTGCTGACATCTGCTTATCCGAGCACTGATTGCGTGTGAAGAGTTACTGGTATATAAGTTGTGCGAAAGTTTGAGGGCCATTTCTCCTGAATTGACTGCCAATTTTTTTTACTGATGGGTGAACACCCTAATGGTATGCTACTACTGCCAAGTTTCATCCTGAATTGAATAAGTCAGCCCTCTCCTTGTAAGACTACTAACGCCGGTGAACCGTCTGCTGTTCACGACGACCAAATCAAGGTGCTGATCGCAAATAAAATCATCAGATATTCCTTTGTGAAGCAAGGAAGCTTCACAAGCTCTCGCAAGCACCCTTGTTAACAAAAGAGGCCGCAGTGCTCGAATTCAATAATTTATAAGCATTTAATGACTTGCCTTCAGTAATCAATTAGGTGTTTGAGTTCCCATGAATTAAGAGAAAATTTCAAATGGACCGTACTTCTACTCCGATTTAATGCTTAAACGCAACAAAACGATTTATTTTTGAAATTGATAGATAATGAACATGAGAAATGGATTGTTCATAATAAAGGGATTGAAAACGTTCGTGAGTCATTCGTGTGCC
Organism: Araneus ventricosus; assembly: GCA_013235015.1. Classification (NCBI taxonomy): domain Eukaryota; kingdom Metazoa; phylum Arthropoda; class Arachnida; order Araneae; family Araneidae; genus Araneus; species Araneus ventricosus. The sequence continues at coordinate 378,522 of BGPR01000020.1, read as the reverse complement.
GCCCTTATACCACTTCAAAGGCCAACATCCATTTCCAGAATGTTGGTGCTTCGTTTATGATAGAATCTGGAAAGGCTTTGTCTATTACAAGTCAGCTGCTGCGAAACCAAACAATTAATGCGGTTAAATATACTCAGCCAGCTGGCAAATTTGAAGCAGTTTTCAGAATTCAGAAGTGCCAATCGTTTAGGGGTTGTTTCGGTACCAGGATACCGCTGATCACATACTTCTTTTACCAACGGGCAGAAGCTGTTAGAGTTTGACTGAAATGTTCACCCCACCCTCTCCATACAGTTCTTGGCTCTGGTGCCTATGGACTACCATCTGTTCTGCTCTTTCAAAAAAATTCTCTTAAAGGAAAATATTGAATTCTACGGAGAATTGCAAACAGCTCCTGAGCAGTTTTAGCGACAATCAGGGATGTTCCATAAGAGTGGATAATGAAACTCCCGAAAGATGGCAAAACATTATCAAATAAAATGGTGCATATATTATTGAATAAATTTGAGTGGAAAATAATTCTTTTCAATTACCCCAAAAGTCGGCGGAGACTCTTCCGAACAATCTAATATTTATAACATATAACATTTTAATTAATTGTCCCCAAACTGTAGACACTTTTGAATAATTATACTATAAACAATTAAGAAAATAATCAAAGTTTTATAACTCAAATTTATTAATATATTCATGCCATACAAATTTATTAATTAAAATTAAAAAAACTGGAGGTCTTTTTTCTATGGGAAACATTGAAAAAAAAAAAATACAGCAAAAAAGAGAGAGAGAGCATTGAGTTTCCATACCGTCACAATAACACACACGTATAACACAGTCCTGACAGATTTCCTTTTCAGAGACATCTTTAATATAATATTTGTTACCAAGACCAGCTATAGTCGATTGGACGCATCCTTAAAGAATGCGCCAAATAATGATTGATATGCTTTAGAGGATGGTTTCATACTCTCACCGGTTACTTATCATCAGTGGACTGATAATATGTATCGAAAGCAATTTTCGAGTATCGAACTGTAACAGGGCCTGCAAGTTGTGTATTAAAATGATAATCAACGGGAAAGTATTGCAAAAAAAATTAGAGTTTGAATATAAAAGTTTGAAAAAAGAAATGGTCCAGCTTGGCAAAAATAACAACAACAATTAAAACCCACTAAAATTTACTCATATTAAAATTATACGCAAACTAAGGTTTTCGGTTTCTAATAGTATCCCAGATCTCATTTAGTTGCCTGCTGAGGGAAAATTATATTTGAAAACCTTTGCGCAACATTTTGAGTTCAAGAAAAGGCCTGAAATTTTAGAATTTATTCCTGCAAAATTTTGTTTTTGTTTTTGTTTTTACATATAGACGCTTGTGATAATTTAAAAAAAGGCCATCTTTCTGAATACCCTTAATATGAGTCATTTATACTTGCTTTGATAAGATAAGGGCCTGAGTTTTATAATTTAGGTGAAAATGAAAGCTTACAGTTTTATAAATAGGCAGTATTTTGGCCTTAAACCTTAACTGAGATAAATCCATTGTGTATTATTTATGTCTGCAATCCTAATCACCATTGCTTCTGTATATTGCATTATTCCAACTTTGATAGATATACTGAGCAGAGCTCGCATCAAACAAGAAACCTGAAAGTCAAGCTGAATGTCTTCTGTCTACACTTTTGGTATCAACGAAGCGCCTATCAGCAGTAGATAAAACAAGAAATACAGGAACTTAAGAAAGGAAAGAAAAACAATTAAAATTATTGTCAGAAACTGTTGAAGTTGACAAATGACACTTCTGACATGGAAAATACTTGGCACCCTGCACAAAAGAAGAAGTCAAATTGATTTGTTTTGTAATTTTTCTCCATCTCAAATGAGTGTCGAAATTAACGTCTCCCGTTTTGTTGTAGCCAGATTTGATGTTACCGGTAGAGCTTAAAGTAACTGTCGCTTCATGCTAGTTAGTTCCATGATCTTAGAATGATTTCTGAAAAGATGTCATTAGTTAAAGATGAAAGCAAGATAAGAAGAGAAAATAAGACACGACATGATACAGACAAGAAGAGACATAGGTCAGTCCATAGTAACAAAAGAGAATGCACTTTAAAAAGTAGAAAATATAATACTACCTTTCATGGAAAATACGGGAGCTAAAATATATCGAAAAGAGAGCACATCAGCTCTGAGGCACATGGTCACATCAGGCGAGTGAAACCAGAAGTGAAAAAAAGTAATGAATTATGCTATACCTGAAAGTAACTGATATCGGCATGGGTTGTGGGATGGTGCAACAACAGACACAGGGTGGAAAACTGGTAGCTATCAGTTACATAGAGTTAACTTTCGACGTCCACCCGATGGTTCATTTGCTTGCTTCACTTCAACTAGCTGCCATTCAAACATTTATTAAATACTAGACAGAGTAGATGATGATACCAGCGTTATTGTGAAGTGAGAAATTCGGCAAACAAATCGCATTATAAGAGATTACCCGTTATAAAAAAAAACGCGGATTATAAGAGATTACCCGTTATAAATTTCTGAGGCAATTCAGTTAGACGTAATCAATGTGTACGTAAAAAAAACTGATAGTAAAAAAATAAACAGCACATTCTCTATATGTAGCTGTTACAGATCCTGGACTTCAGTCACTCCCCAATAGCTGACATGCGCAAAAAATGGCTCTTATAGTTTTTTCATTTCAACAAGCTCTGCAAACAGATTCAAGATGCTGTAAACCATACTAGAAAATATATACTCCCTGTCTTGTTGGCATTAAAGATATATCTGCCAGTGAAATATTGTCCTAAACTATCGATTAACTACAAAAAGTTTGTAGTCTAACTAATAGAGTCATTTGTCAGATCGATCACTGATTCTGTGTCTGATATAAGCAGTTTCTGGTCACCTTAGATAACATGTTATTAGCTATAATAACAGAGAGATACCAAATGCGAGATGGAAAAACAGGGGGGGAGGGGGCAAGAACCTAAATCCAAAAGGGAAATCTGATCGCACTTTTAAGCACCTCAATGAATTTGGATGTCACTGACTGTGGCGTGATTAGATAGATTGTACAAAAATATATGCTGCCGTCTTCTCTCCTATACTGATAGAAAGTTTTGGCAACAGAGACTATTTCGTCAGTTCCTTGGCAAAGTAAAATCTGCTTAGTTTGAATTTTAAAAAAAAATTTTCCTTGCCATGCATTCTGTAAAAGTAAGTGCACCAGTCTAGTCACAGAGCCCTGCAAAAAGATTTGCGGGGAAAGAAACATAAACTGCCAGAGAACTTGCTCCTCATCTTATTAAAAAAAGAACGTATAAAATGACTCCACGTTAACGAATTATTAAAAAAATATTTTGGTCTTTAAAATATCATAATTCGTCTATTTGTAAAACAAAACTTTCAATTTTTTCTGATAAATTCTAAACCTTCGCTCCTGATTTCAAAATGTTATGTTAGTTTCAAATATAATTTTTCTTTCACCTCATAACCAAAATGATGCACACTTAGATCGCCATTAGAAACCGAAAACCGTAGTTTGCTTAATTTTTTGCTTAAAGGTAAAATTTAATTGGGCGAGGTCGTCATCATTTTTTCCAAAGTTTAGCCCTTTGCCCGAACTGAAGTTTCAACCTTTAAATTTTTTTCAATGTTTTTTTTGTTGATTTTGATGTTAATATATAAATTTTGTTTCCTTATTAGAATTCTGATACTTTTCGACCCACCCTACAAGCAATAACAACCAACATTTCATTTTAATTTACGATACTTTTTTGCATGTTACGATGGATATTTACATAACTGAAATTAACCCTGTTAGTATGTCATACTGCACTGTTAATATTACTTAAAAACAAGTTTGAGAAATATGATGGAGACTTCAAATTTTTCTTATTTGACTCCATTATCCATAATCATTAATCTAACGGGACATTCGTTAATTGATGTCAGAACATTACTTAAAGAAATTCCCCTAAAAAATTTTCAGCATGTCATGCAGTATCATAGTGACATGGAGGGGCAAGAAAGTATAAAAAAAAACCCTTGCTGATAGTTTGGGTGACACTATGAAAAACAAAAATGTACAGGGTGGTCATAAATTATTGGACCCATTTTAAAAAATTAATAATAATAATAATAATAAACTAATAATTTTGCTAACTATGGTTTCTTTAAATCTAGAGAGCATTTTTAAAAAAGTTTTTTTTCAGATAGGTAACGCGCCGTTTCGGTGGTCTAGGTGGTCAAATTATTTGATGTCTCCCATTTTGAAAGCTATTATCTGCGAAATTGCTAGAAGAAAAATAAAGGCATGCATTTGTAGAAAAATTTTACGCTCTGAATTGTTAAATGAATTGTAATTGAAAAACTGAATAGTTTTCGATATATTCAAGAAAAACTAAAAACGGAAACCAGAAAACGCGCATTGGCTTCTGCTGATCGGGTAGCCATTGTATATGGAAAATCTCTCGCTGTAACAAATTTAGAATGCCATGATGGTACACTTATCTAAAAAAACATTTTATTTGCTCTCATTAAAGAAAAAAAAAACCGCAGTTGTAACATTATAAATTTTTTTTATTAATTTTTGAAATGGGTCCAATAATTTATGACCCCACCTCTTACTTAGTACTATTGTTTCATTTTGTGAAGCAAAATACATCTAGGAAAGATGGAAAAAATACTATATTCTGGGCATCTTTTACCCTTACGTTGCCCTCAGATTTTGGCATCCTCATCGGTAGGAAGGAAAGCAATAATGAATGGTATAAATGATAACCACCTATTGCCAACCTAAAGGATGGTTATGATAAAATGACTACACGATGCATATTTCTTAATTTGTGTTGAATCCGGAAAATAAACTTTAATATAGATTTCAGTGGATTTGATTTTTGGAGAACATTTTCAATTTTCACTTATATTTCTAAGATTTAATTAAGTGAAGTATTTTAATATTTGAACTTTTCTAATGAAAGTAAAAGGAAATCATAGAATTATTAACAAGAGAATCTGCGAAAAATGTGCAGAGAACTTAATAAAATTCAGTTTAAAATAATAATATTAAAATTCTGTTTCATGAATTACATCAAGATGTATGATGATGGAAACACCATTTAATCTTCAAAAATTTCAAACTGAGATACTGAGTATATGCCAAGCTAAAGATCTGAAAACTTCTGCAAACTAACCGTAGAAAAGGTAAAGAGTTTTTTCACTTTTTGCTCACTTTCTATGTAAATGTAAAACTGTCCTGAAGATAAATTAAAGGAATTAGTATTATTTTCATGAAATAAATGCTTGGCAATAGAAATTTTCATACATTCTTGTCAAGTCCTTTGAGGATAAATTTATTAAACATGATAAATCTTATCCTCTAGTTAGACTTTCTTTTTCAAAATTATCTATTACTAAACGAGATAAAATTATAAAATCATTTTATTGAATTAACTTTCTGGAAGTCCATATTTTTATCTATTATAAGATAGTAAACAAGCTAAGATTATATAGATTAATATTTACAAGCAGTTTTATTACAGGTCTATTACATCATAGTCATTTGTGTATGATAATGTATTCTGTATATAAGAATTTTATATACATGGTTCTTATCTTGAACATTTTGTTATATAATGTGCAGAATATTCTGAATGCGAAAACATCTGAATATTGCTTGCAATCAGTGTAAGAATTAGTGCAATTACAACACAAAATTAGCGATATTAGTAAAAAAATAAATTAAGAAGGAATATGATGACTAAATTAATATACAGTGTGTCCCAAAAAAGTGGAACAAGCATTTATTTCCTCTAATATTGCACTTGGACATAGAGTCCCACCACACAAAGTTTCATCAAATAAGGTAGGAATTTGTGTGGAAAACACTTTAGCTTTTGTGGAAGTAGAAAATAAAAAGTTAAAAAAAAATTAAATTTCTTATTCGTGCCCCATAGGCAAAAGTGTCAATGATTGAAATGTTCCTCCCTTGCATTCATCTACGCATAAACTAAGTTTCACGATTCTGTTTGCAAAATTTACAGAGATATGTTAATTTTTTTTTAAATTTTAAGGGCTGCTCTTAAATTCTATATGGAGATATCTACGGCAGAAAACACAAGTTTATTCCATAACATAGAAAAAACACTGTAAATTCAAATATTTATCTAATAGCAAATCATCCAATCATCATAGATGGGGATGCCATTGACGCATATACATAATATTTCAGTTTCATTGGCAGATAGTTGCAACTATCGACTTGGCAGATAGAGAATGAAAGGACAAATTGGGAAAAATACAAATTTAAGGTATAACAGGAACATACCTTAATACTGTACAAGAATACGAATTATTTGCTCTAGCATTGTGCTTATTATTGCTTTACATAAAAAAAAAAATATCAGTGGTGACTTTTATTTAGGTCTGAAGAGTTGCAGAACTCACTAAAATTATCTTTTGTACCTGTATTTTTGTTTTTTATTCTTATTTGCTTACTTCTCCACTCTTGAGAGTTCGATTATTAACGAAAAAAAGATAAAAACGAGAAAAGAAGACAGAAAAATGAATGAAAAAAGTAAGACAGATACAGGATGGGGCTGCACCCCAAATACTTTGAAATGCTCTAAAATTCCCTTCATTGTGTACAACTAAGTGGCATAATGACAAAGTTGGCGAATAGCTATTCTTTCTGTCTTAGAACTTAGCCAGAACTGATTTTGATGCTCCTGTTTTGCCCTTAAAAACAATCTTAATGTTCTTTTTTTTTTCCTCTTCAATCTGCCCATGGTTCGCCTTCGCGCTCTTGATTTTTTTTTTCATTGGCTGTTTTAGGCTTCGATTAACTCACGTCGCCTCAATGGGCTATTCCCACATATTCGATTTCTCTTACTAAAAACGGAACTCACCGGAAAAAAATGGTTATCTAAAAAATACAATCCAGTTGATAACAACTACAAGTTTGAACTATTTGAAGGTAAAGCTATTTTTGAAAAATTTTACTTCACCTGTATTCTAGTAATATTTTATAGCACTCCTTGTTTCTGGGAAGATGAGCTCACTGCTGATATGTCACTGTGGATAGGTTTTTTTTGAAGGTTCACAAGATGAACCATTTTGTAAATACTTCAATTAATATATTAATTGACTACTTTAGATTTAACAAGAGTTACCAAATACATAGTTATTTTCTGATTCTGCCCTTAAATAATTTTTTTTAAAAAATATGTATGCTATCCCTCAAAATGTACGTCAAAAGACTGCATTAAACAGCAGAGAGTGTAAGGGAAAGGGCCTAAGTCAACAACTTGTCTTTTATATATCGTAAGTTTTGCAGATAGAAGCATGCAAGTTTACATGAAAATAGATGAATGTAAAAAGAAACATTTTACTAATTGAAAACAAATCTTTCCGTCATTATGTGTTACTAGAAAAGGCAAAATTTAGCCTGATTTGTATTATTTTTTTGTAATGAATATAAGTGTGCTATTTGTTTTAAAATAAGAATATTTTCGACATGCCACTATATTTTCGTATATCTACATTTATATAGCTGAGAGAGCACCTGTCATTAAATTCGAAAAGTTTGTTTTGAAGCAGATAGTGAAACCATACACCATCGGTTCCGTATGAAAGTAAATTCCCTTCTTTTTTTACATTTTTTTAATAGCACGAACTTCACATATTCAAAAAAATCAAATAATTTTGATGAAATTAAAACCTAATTACTATGCGTAATATTTTTTTATCCCATTTTCCAGTTGAAGGAACGAGGACAACAAAACCTGCTGCCAAATTACTGCTAAATGGACAACCTGGGTGACCTACAAAGGAAATAGATATTGTGATAAAAGATGAAAAATTCTCATAACCTTCAGAAAGGCTGTTAGAGCGTTCAGCAAAAATGGATTCTCACTCAACAAATTCTCAAGGAGAAGCAACTGTGATCTTGATCTTAATGTATTAGGTAATTTTTAAACATCTATGAATTTCGATATTTTCTTAGTTTAGATTTACATCACATATTGCAATCTTCATTCAAAATTTAAATTATACATATAGTTGATAAAGACAAAGTTTATAAAGCATAGAAGATCAATAATTTTGCTTGCCTGATTACAAATTTACAAAGAATTTCAGTGACTTGTTTAATCAAAAAAATAATATGCATTAATTTAAAATGGAAAAAAATTGTAAAGAAAATTAATTTTTTTAAGAATATTTACTATAAAATGAATGGATTTCTTTAAGAAAATTTTATGAATTTTGATTTTCTCTAAAGTTTAAAATTTCGATCTTTCCTTGACTATAAGGAATAAAAAATAAATTTATATAATAGTTTTGCAAAGTCTCATAAACAAGTTATATTGTTCATTGTTTATTAAAGTAACATTTATTTACTTTCTGATTTAGCATAACTTATTTTCACAATTCCTGTGGACTTTACTTGCAGATGTACCAACACCACCAGAAGGACCTTGAAGTATTTGATGTACAGGGACAGGTAAACTTTCTTGGAAACCGTGTAAAGACATCGGGTGGCATGCCTCTCACATTATCTGGTTGGAGAGACAGATCTAGTGCTAGAGGAGGATGGGCTGAAGTGGGCACTACAGAAAATACAAAGTTGATGTGACTGATTTGACTTCAAAAGGAATACAAATTTAGAATTCGAGCTATCAATGCAAAGATCATCTCAACCTCTTGTTGCTCCTAAACAACATTTGCTAAAGATCCATGGCACGTGGAAAAATTGCAGTTGTGATAGTTGAAATGCAAGTGTGTTATTATTGGTCAATAAATTCAATCATGCAATTTTTTTTCAAAAATTCAAAAGCAACTTAAATTCTTACTTTTACTACTCTACTGAAGGAAATTTTATAACAGCAAACTTTAAAGTTTGTCTGCGTGGCATAAAAAATATTAAAGACTGGCCTAGATTTACAAAAAATGCAATCATAACACCTCCATCTAGACTACATAATTCAGAATTTACTAAATACATAAAAAATTATTCCAGAGCTTGTTAAAAAGCTTTTAGGTGGATCTTTTATTTTAACAGGTTTTAAAAATCATGCTGATTCATTATATAAGTAGATTTTAAGTCAACTTTAATTGTGCAAAGCATATTAAATACAATTTTGATTAACTAAACACTAATGTCGTTTGGATTTATACATATCTTTTGCCTGCAGATGAACCGTCAAAACCAGGTAATGTAGAAATTGAAGACTGGATGTTGTAGAAGTGGACATCAAATGGACAAAACCAGAAAATGATGGTGGAGCCCTATTACTGGTTATATTGTTGTTATAAAGACAAGTTCTCTGGAGAATGGACCACTGGGCCTGTAAGTTCTTCTGCTATTTTATTTTATTGTTGTTATCTTACAAAGGTACTGGAAATCAAAATTTTAAAGATTTTACTTAAAATACGATGTCAGTTGTACAAATTTAAATTTTTATTTAAGATGCACACATTCAAATTTGAGTATTTTATTCCACTAATCACTAATGAAATTTTTGTTGATCGAATTGCTAGGAATTTTGTTAATCAGTACACATGGTAAAGTAATTTATTAATCACCAGAATCTACAATTATATTAGTCTGGACAATATTATATCATGTAAAGAGCTCTTGCATGTTGTTACTAATCTTTTATTGTTTTTTCTTATTTTCTTTACATTAGAAGTTGGTCCTGATGATTTGAAATACCGCTGGATGGCTTAAAAGAAGGAGTACAGAATGGGTTCCGTGAAAGCTACAACAAAGCTGGACCAGGTGAACCCAGTGATCCTTCAAACCTGTAATCAAGTTGTAAAGCTAGATAAGTGGTAAGAGTTTCTTTAGTTTTAATATGTTAAGATTAAATGATTGCTATTCCATTTTAATTGCTTCAATCATACTCATAAAGAGTAATTTCAACATTTCAAAAAAAACAAAATTATACTCTGACACATTAGTTCAAGGGCTTAGAAAATTCATCTTATTTGTTATAGTTAGAAAAATATTTTATATAGTTGCAGTCAATAATTTTTTTAAGGTAATGATTCTTTTATATAAAGAAGAATATCCTCTTTATTTTTAAATAAAATGTTAGTTTTAGTCTGTTTCTTATTTCTTTCAAAGTTTCAAAAGAGGTTTTATATTGTAATGTATTCAGTATTACTTTTAATTGTCCCTCTCTTTTATTTACCACACGCCATCGTTAATGATTTTTTACAATTTTACTAAGAACTTTTTTTACAGTGAAACCTTACATTATTGGTGACAGTTAAAGGCATGGATCATTAAGCAGAAAGGACAGATGATTAAGTTGAATCTAGCTTTGAGGTGAAACTTCCTCCAACTGTAAAATGGGTTCAAAGATCTTATGAACTGGATACTCTAAAAAAGTAAGTACAATAAAATTAAGCAGTATTAGAGTTGAATATATTTTTGATCTATGAATTTAATGTCATCTAGAATGTTATTTGACAACATTTTAAATTCAAGAAATTCATTCTCTTCCTTAAAAACAAACTATTATAGTTTGTAACTATTTCACTACAACTTCTACTTTCCTATATTTGCACACTTTTTTTCAGGATATCCATATTGATAACACCACAAAAAAGAAACCATACATTTATGCTCAAAGGTGCCGGAACGTGCAGGACAGCTGAAAATATATACTGACTCCTAACAAATAGTACTGGATCCTGTTCTTCTTGGGGTGACGCTATTGTTTTGTGGTAAATTAATTTGTTTTGATACAGTTCATAATGGTGTATCGTTTCAAGTAAAAAAATTTTTCATACCTATATTATATTAAATAAAAAAATATAAAGAATGCAATTTTTATTTCATGTGAAAAATTTCAGCAAACTGTACTTCTTTTATTATTATTTCAAAATTCGTTATCATTAAATACAAAGATTGCAATTTAACCATGCTTTTATCTTTTTTTTCGCTAATTAACTTATCTATTTTATGAACAAATTGCTAAAAAAGTGCTAAATGATTTTCCTTTTTCTCAATTGATGACCATATTGTTCTTAAAGAATTTTAAATTTCCTTCTTTTAATTGAAAAATAATGATTAAATGTTGATATATATATGTTCGTTTTAGTGTAATTTTATATAATATTATTTGTAAGGCTATTGGTTTTTCTAATGGAATGTTAATCTGTCATATCCTTTTCAGATAAACCAACTGCCCACGTGGCCCATTGAAGCTGAAGAAGTAAGAGAGCTGATCATGTGAAGTTGAAGGGAACCCACTAGAGGACACTGGTGACAAGAACTGAAAGGCTGCCATGAAAAGATGGACACTGAAACAGGTCGATGGGTTCCAGCTGGTGAAGGGACTCATGAAAAGAATTTCACAGTTGATGGTTTAACACCAAAGAAGAAAATACAAATAGAGTTAAAGCTATAAATAAGGATGGAGAATCGCCTGCTTTAGTTACAGAAGAACCAATTGAAGCTAAAACCCATATGGTAATGCATAGTTATTTTATATTAATTTATTTGATAAATTATTAAAATTGATATTTTTTTTGTCAAAGACGTTCATATGAATTTTACCTTTAAGTAAGATTTTTGTAGCCCAGTAAGATAATAAGTCTTTGGTGCATTTAATAAATAATTTTATTTAATATTTAGTTTATTGCTTTTTTAATTTATTTTTGTTTTAATTATCATCATCTTGTTCAAGTTTCAAATTAATATCAACTGTCACAGATTAATTGAATAAAAGTTTGAGGCATTTATACATAATTCTTCCTTAAGTTTCCATAAAAAATCATGGTTTTTTAACTGAAATGCATCTTGACTTTATCACTATTTTAAAATGAAATATTCTTTTCTCCCGAAAGATATATATGTTTAATTTAAAGAAATTTTTGTTCTTGAGACTTTTAAAAAAAAAAGATAATCTGGAAAATTATTAAACAATCACCACTTGTTCCATGTTGACTTCAATTCTTAGACTCTGGTAATCTTGGCGTTGCAATCTATGATTATGGTTCATGAATGAATTCACGAAGTCAATTGTGTATTTGGGCCTGGTTCATATTAAAACTATTACGGGTAGAATGATATATTAACATGGCTTAAAAATTTGATGAATTTTTACTCATTGGGTGTCATCCTTAGCCCTTTGCTAAGTGGAAATATGTTAACTGATATACAAGCATTATGTATAAACTTAAAATTTACAAAGTGTAATGGCCTTTAAAATAAGTTGTTTGTTAACTTTGTTACTTATTTTAAATATATATTAGGAACTCTGGAATCTGAACCCCAGGAATCAGAAATTCTCGGATAATCCCAACATCTTTTTTTAAATTTTCTGAAAAATGAAGGAAAATAAGAACTACGAATTGGAACAAAGTTAATGTTTAAGAAGTATTCTTAAAAGAAGTATTTGAATTGGTCTTTAAGAATGAATATATAGTACCTTAATTAGTAGAAGAAACCTCAGATATCTTCTTTACCCTCAACTCTTGTTTTACACACTGTACCGTGTGAATCATCATGTGCTCTTTTTTCTGTACGCTCACAGAGCACCCAGAGTCATTACTCTACTGTAGCTTGGTATATCAAGAGTATTTTACCGAATTTCCAGATAATCCAAAAATCCCCAGAATCCCAACAAAGGTCAGCCCAATTAGTTTGGATTCCTGTTCTACTGTACCTTCATTCACTTTCAAATAAAGAAATGCTGTTTTAAATTTTCTTTTTTTTTCTATTTACATGTGAGAAATTATTATTATTTTTAAAGGAACTTATATTATTTGAAAATATTTTTTCTATCTGATTATAAATATATTTTATGTGTTTTCAGATGAACCTGAAACCACCTAAACCAGAAATTGTTGATTATGATAACACAAAGTAGATCTGAAATGGGTTCCTCCAGACAATGATGGTGGTAGACCTATTTTTGCATTAAGCATCATTGGAAATGAAAGATAAATTCAGTGTCAAGGTGGTCACAAGTTTTGAAAACAGAGGGACAATAAAATGCCGTGGGTACTGTTGAAGGACTTTAAAGAAAATTTGTCTTAGTTCCAGGAGAGCTGTGAATAAAGTTCGGCATCGGAGAGCCTAGTGATCCTACTGCTAACCATGTTGTTAAACATAGAAACTGTAAGTTATTTATGTTATCAATAATAAATTGCTTTATTATGGTAAATTTAGACTTACTTTCCTGAATAATTACATCCTCGCTTTCTTCTTTAGATGATGCACAAGTTAATTAATGATCAAAAGTAAATATGTGAAGCATGCATAATGGTGTAAAAAATAAAGATACTTTTGTTTTGATACTAGTATTCCTCAAAGCTTGCATATATACAAGAAGAATTTATTTTATTTTATCGTGAATAAAAAATGTCTAAAATTATAAAGTCTGTCTCTAAATTTATTTAATTTAGATTCTGTTTTTTCCTTCAAATAAATTCATGTACCTATGTTGAAATTTTAAAAACCAGACTTTTGTTAAATCATCAATAAAAAATATTACTGTACCCATAGAGATGAGAAGGCAATTTTGCTTACTTGAACAGCATCTTATTGTTTGCTTTCCTCTTACAACTTTTTTTCCCAAGAGATATTGGTTACTGGTGATAAGCTATTGAAAATTAAAATTAAATATTAAAAGTTTGTTTTAGAAAAAACCAAAGCTAATTACTTTCTTTCGTTTTGACTTTTCAGTGAAACCATATATTGACCGAACGAACCTGGAAAGCTCGATGATCAAAGGGACGCCAATTAAATTTTGATGTTGCTAGAGAGAGCCACCACCAGAAGTTGTATGGTCTTTGCTGATCATAAAGTACCACAAAGACGATCATATTAAAAAAATTGAAAATAGAGACTATCATATGATTTCAGTATCAACAAGGCAAAAGAAAGCATTCAGGAAATATACTAATACTGCTATTAATGCTTCTGGAAAAAGATATGGTCTCTGTTGATGTGACTATTCTAGGTAAGCTGATCAAATATTTGGTTAATTTACTTCAAATTGATATTCAGGCTATAACCTGATAAGTAGTTTTACATTGAAAATATTGTCTAAACTTTTTTTTCATGCATAAATGGATATTGCATTAGTACCAATACTATTTTCTATGAAATACTTCTTTTCCATAAAAATTTTGTCATTAAAATACTAAGTTTACAGCCATATATGACTTTCATTTCTAGTGCTAATCTGTTGCACTGAATAATGCAGTAAACTGGTATTATATAGCATTACTTATTTATTTACCTTTTGTATTTAGATCTGTGAATATTAAGTTAGATCAATTTTTAAAAACTTTCTTAAACCACTTCATTTAACTAGTTGTGAGTAAATGACACATTGTGTTGCTTTTTTTCTGATTATATTATTGATGAAATTTTAACACTTTATTAGGAAATAATTTACATATTCAGAAATTATATTTTGTATGTGGATATGAAAAGTTTTGTCACCGAAAATAAATGAGGAATGTGGTCTGTAAGAAACTATTCTCCTGCAAAGGTTTTATAAGAAAAGGAAAAATTGCTTGGTCTTCCCTTTAAATTTCTTTTTTTTCTACAATAACTTACGCTTTCATTGCGATAAATTGTTATATAATGTCCCTGATATAGAAACTGCAGACCAATTTGCAAGTTTACCTGCATGCAGAATATTTCAGTACAGTGTCCACGAACTTTGAGAGATAGATTCTCATAAAACAATTCGGAAATATATTCTGCGCATAGAGGATGTTATTGAGCAATACTGGCGAGCCCCATGTAAAAAAAATAGTGTTGCATGGCCCGTTTTGCTGTAAATGTTTATTCTGACATTATGTGCTATGACTTCGTAGATCCATACTTTGTCTGCATGGACAGAGTTGCGCGGGAATATTTCTGGTTGAAGCTTTGCCAACTTTTAACAATATGGTTATTCCAGAAAATGTGGTTGTACCATAGTAGGATTAAACATCCATGAACAACGCTGTTATGTTTCATTGAATCGGTTGTGATAATCCTCAAAAAATGGCCAGTGGAAACAATGGATCTGTTCTTGTGATAACGTCTCTTTTACTGAGCTCTGCATGATGCAGTAAAAAATATCTATATACATCCACATCTAATTTTGAGTTGTTCTTTAACTGTATTAGCTTATAAAGAGCCTCCTTGCTGTGGTTCTCTTGATTATTTGTTTCTGATTTCACTTAAAACTGTTATTGTTTAACAACCTTGTTATTTGTAACTCCATGACTGTTGGCAATTAGCTAAGATATGCTGGAATCACCGAATATATACCACAAGTTTTGAAGCTTCTGAACCCAAATTGAACACCATGGAGAGCCTCTACACTCTTTTGGATGGAAATGGGTCATAAATAAACTTCGAACACCATATTGCCTTTTACATCATATTGGGCATGTTATAAATAAATTTCAAAACCATGGAGCTCTTACACTCTTGATGGACATGGGCTATATAAACTTCGAAATTAATTTATCACCTATGTGTATTTTAACAGAGATAAAACTTCTTGTTTACTTCTATGCACTCTATGTGCTGTTCCTTTCATTTCTCATTTTCTTGCTCTACTAGCTATGACGATATTTCCTTACCTGCTTTGCTTTTGTTATTCAGATAATGTCTTTGACTAACATATTCTTGATGTTCTGAAATTCCTGCATGGGTTCCAAATACATATCTTGGCTCCCAACACTTGTACAATTGATATTATTATATAGTAAACTAGAAGATTTGTGCCCGTCTAAGACGGGCTTTTTTAGTTTGCCAACAATATTCAGATCTTGATTGTCACAGATTTACTTAATGAAAGTAGTAGTAGAAAATCTCTCATGCACATTGGTAGAGTGCTTAAGAAATAAAAAAAAAGCATAAAAATAGAAATGATGAATCAATTGATAATAACTTTCGTTTTGCAAAATATATAACATTCAATTCAAAATTAAGTACGAAAAATAAAGAACCTTTTCATCGAAAACGAAAGTAAAGATCTCCAAGAAGTGGGAAAAAAATTCTATTATAACTTCATTTAATATTAATGGAGTTCTGTGATGATGAATCAACATAAAATTTAAAAAAAGAAAACTTCTGTACTCAGCTAAAAAAAAAAAAACCCTTTCATAGCTCCTATTTGATATTAAATCATTAAAGAATCAAACAGCATCCCGTAAAAAAAAAAAAAAAAAAAAAAAAAAAAAAAAAAAAAAAAAAAAAAAAAAAAAAAAAAAAAAAAAAAAAAAAAAAAAAAAAGTGTATACTAATTTGTAGACAGGTCAAATTGAATCTGTTTGGCACGTAGCCAAATTCCTGAACGTTACCGATTTCGAGCGTAATTCTATTATAGATAATAGTATATAAAATCTAAACATAAAAATTTGCAATATCCCTAAAAATTAAAATGAAATAAAGCTACCCCATCTATAATCAAACAGGGTTCTCATGTCTCTGAAAATCATTGAAAACTATTGAATTTCATTTGCCTTACCTAGGCCTTGGAAAAAGTAATTGATTTCGTTGGTCCTGAAAGTCCTTGAAACATAAGCAAAAAAATATCCTATATTTTGGACAGAAGAGAAACCAGTTTTGTGACTTGGTTTTGTCTTGACAATTCTATCACTAGAAAAAAAGGGTGTTTGTTTGGGAATGCTGTCGTAATAGTTTTCTCTTCGTATATTCCAAGACAGTTTAATTTAACAATACAGCAAAACTACTGAGGGTAAATCTCTGTCTAGTAAATAGTCCTGCAATTATCCTAATGGCTTTTAAAATAACTGATATATTTGAACAGAATTTTGTTTTAAATACCAATGACCGATTTTCTTTGCAATGAAATCTGTTTTCAAATGTATGCTATTTAATTTCATAGAGTTGGGGGAAGTCTGTGTTCATGTGAACACAGTAACTCAAACTTAAATATCTAGATAGATAAAATAGGAAAAGTAACCGTTTATCAAGAATTGTAGATCCGTCCTATTTTTATATATATATAGAAGGAGTTGGGGTAGGTTGAGACGCGCGGAACATTAGATACAGTCCATAAATTTTGATGATTGAATGGCTCAAGATGTTTACATCCCATCATATATAAGCCACTGTAACCCTTAGCACACGTTATATTTTTTCGGCCATGTTAGTCAAAAGTTAATTTACAAACGAATCAACCTACAATCTTTAGTCTTAGTAAATTTTACTCTAAGTACGCAAGTTGTGATTTCTTTAACTAGTCATTTTCCCTGCCGGGGAATTTGTCTAAAGGTAAGAAACATTTATTTTTCTGAAATCAGGTCAAGTTTGATGTCTTTAGCGTTAATTTTGCGCACCACTTGTTTTAAGTAGCAAAAGTCCTTTGGGGCAGATTGATACAGTTGATTCTGGGGCACACATACGCACTTATGTGTATCAATGTGCCTTAACAGCAATTACTTCGCAAAATCGTCTTCAAAAAATGGGAAAAAAAAAACATAAAAATGAACTATCTGAGAGAAACACGCAATTAAGTATTTGTCTAAAGAATGAAATGGTTTGAATTTACTGCAAAATGAAAATGAATAAATTTACTGCAAAAAAATGAAAATTGTTGAATTAAATGAAATTGTTGAATTAAAATGATAATTGAAATGAAAAAATTGTTGTAAATTAAGTTTAAAAATATTTTTTACGAATTTATTAAAATGGGAAATGTGCAGAAAATAAATTAATACTATCGAAAAGATAATTCTTGCATTTTCAGATGGTGTGAAAATTATTTTTGTGCTATATTATTTTCGTAAGTCATAAAGGAAGAACGCGAAAATTTCTCTTAATTTTAATTAATCTGTACTTCAAAAAACGCCTTTCGAGGCTCACATTCCCTCTCCACAAAGTATTTTACACAATAATATTTTCCTTTATTATTTGTTGAGATAAATTATTTTCTGAGGCATTATTGTTTCAATTTTCCAGACTCATTAAAAATGTTGTATTTTCATTAAAATAGAAAAGTTTGTCAAAACTTAAACCTTTGATTTGGCATATATAAAGTTTGATGATGAAACAAATTTTGTTTGTATTCAGGAAACGTATTAACCATCATTATTTTCAATATTTCCGTGTATCAATGTAAATTCCTAGTATGGGGCAGATTGATACAACCATTTTTTGGAAAAAAGTGTACAACATTTATTATGTAATTTATGGGCCAAAACTCGACTGAAATCCTATATTAGATTAACAAATGTATAAATTTAGTGTATTAGTTCTAATTATTACAGTTGATAAAATCATTTTAGCTGAAAAAAAGTGTAACAATTGCATATTAAATATTTTGACAATGTAAATGAAATATTAAACGCCATAATGCGCAGTGGATATATAATAACCAAATTGAAAACATTAAGACGTGAAAAATTATCAAATTACACGAGCGCGCTCTCATGCAAACTTACGACAGAAGCAGCATGAAATCTCTTGAAACTGGATAAACTCATTTAATCCTGGAAGAGAGGGTCGTGATGAAGGGGAATAGCGGCAATGTCTGTGACAGTTTTGACTCTGAATGAGAACAGGCAGAAAATCCTGTTTGTCGTAAAATTTGCCTAGGTGCGCCCTCTGGAATTTTAAACAGATTTCTTCAGTTTAATTTGTATTGTCAGAAGAACAGAATAGCCCCCCCCCCCCGCAAGAAAAAAAAACCATATTAAATTAAATAATTTAATTTAGATATTAAAAAAATATTCTGGTCTGTAAACAAAGCTAAATGCGACTAAATTTTCTTTTTCGTACCTTCTGAGATATTGACAGTGGCATGCCAAAGATAAATGACGTCGTCGGCAAAATATTTTCGTACCGCTCATTCATTTGTAACACTTTCCATATTTGACTGTAAAAAACTGAAATAAATCCAACAAGATTTTGCTTTTGCTTGTATAAAATGAATGCTTGGTTTTCTTTCTCAGCACTTAAATCTCATGTAAGCGGCTGCGACCGTGAGATTCTATAACCCCTTGCCTTCTCCCCATCACTACGCCACTGGCCATTGAGCAAATAGTCTTAATGTCATATCTATGAATCGAAACCATAAACGGATAAAAAAACTATGTACCTAAAGGGAAGCAAGAAAATTCAACCGATACAATATGCAAATATAATAAGTAAATTATGAAAACAAAATAATAAAGTTGCTTTTTTTTCCACGCCAACAAGCATCCTTTTTTTATGTGTTTCTTATTTTTTCTTAATATTCCTTAGGCAAAACCATCTTAAACCACAGAAGGACCACTTGAAGTTACTGATATTCATAAAGAAGGTTGTAAACTAAAATGGAATAAACCAAAAGATGATGGTGGTGTGCTCCATTCAGCAATACGAAGTTGAAAAAAGTTTGGATAAAGAAACTGGAAGATGGTCAATGCGGTTGGAAAAGTTTACAGGTGAAAAACCCGAGATGGATGTAACTGGTCTTTACATCCACCTGAAAAGAATACCTTTCAGGGTATCTGCTATAAATGAAGAAGAAGGTGAATCAGAACCACTCGTGGAAGCATTAGCCTATTATTGCCGCCAAGAATCCATTTGGTGAGTTATTATTCAATAGAGTACTTAATTATTTGTACTCTTATATAAGAAATTTCACAACTTTGGCTAAGAATTCTAACAAAAAGGAATATATTTTGTTTGGTCGGAAATTTAACTGCAATGACATCATGAAATTCTTCCTCCTTATATGATAAAACAAAACTTGTGCTTCTGTGGAAAATAAAGAACTTTTGTTATTTTTTTTTTTTTTCAGAATGTAAAAGTTCTACACGTTATGATCACGATTTCATTTGATGATGTTATGGAGACCAATTATAATTAACTATGCCGTCTTTTATAATAGGAACTTCTGTTCTATATCTACAAGCATTTAGTACAGTGATTTTCAATTCAGGGACGCACACCTAGCAGCGGTCATGAAAATATCCAATGTAGAATGCAAAGATTCCGGGAAAAAAGACAAAGAGAGGGCTACAATTATTGTAACCAAATAAGAAAAAGAAATATTCTATTGAAACAAAAAACAAAACATCACCTTGAAAATAGGCAAATAAATATGAATATTCGATAGAGTGTTCATCATCGTGTTTTTTAATACACTATTTGCACCCAAATACTTTTAGATGCGTAATTAAACTGATATGGGAAATTTGCAGGTCAGTTTCTAAAAATCGAAAACTACCCATCTCATCAGGGTACCATTTAATTAAATCTTGTGGCAATATCTCCTAAAGAATGGTTATTTATTAATTAAACAATATAAAGGGAGTTTTTTTTTTCAGATTTGTTTTCGGTGTTTTTTTTTCAAATTTTGAAACGAAGATCAACTATTACTTTCTGCAACTTAAGGGGTTATACCGTTTTACTAAATGTCATCTTTTCTAATTTGGGTGACTTAAACAATTTCAGATGAGCCTGGTAAACCTGGAGTTCCAGACTTTGTGGATTGGGATAATACGGGTGTTGATCTTGGAAGTGGGTCTCTCCAAAGAGTGATGGAGGTTCTCCAATCACTCAAGTACATCATTGAAAAGAAAGAGAAATTCTACGACATGGGAGAAAGCCGTAGAAGTGGCTCTGGTGATAGCCAGAGGCTAAAGGTAAATTTGAAGGAAAGGTTGAATACCAATTTCAAGTCATTGCAGTTAATGCTGCTGGTCCTGGCGAACCCTGGCAGGCTAATACTAAACATCATTTGCAAAGATGAAAACGTAAGTTTTAGTATTATTATTTAAAAAAAAAGATTGAAATGTGTTTAATATTTTTGTTGTCTGGTTATATTTTATACTACTTGAGTCAAAAGGCATCGTAATGAATTTTTCTACGAATTTATTTACTGAGGTTTTACAAATCTTAAACTGCTCTTCCTTTCAACGCTTGCCCCACTTTTCATTCAGGGTTTTAAAAACGTTTCTTGGAACCCATTATGTGAAAGTATCATCTGCTCATCATGAACTACCTCCCTCATAACTCAAGGTCTTTTTTCTATTTGATTTTAGCCTCGGAGAAGGGTAAAAAAATCGACTTTGTACGATATCGGCTGAGTACGGTATTCATTTTGCGGTAAAATTAATCTTAGAAGGTAATTTAATCATTAGTTGTTGATGGTCAGGGGCATTGTCATGAAGTTGAAAATCTTTTGGTTATTATTTCCGGTCGTTTTCCGGATTGCATCTCGCAAGTAGAAGAATTCTTCCAGGCTACTTATTTAGAATTTGACTCTGTGAGATGAAAACCTTCATCAAAAAAATGAAGCTAAAAATTGACAACTATCACCAACGTCACTTTCCCTCCCTCGATTTTGCACACTTTGAAACTTCCTTTCACGGAAGCGCTTATGCGAATTTGTTACTTATATTTTTTCCGTTGAAAGACTGTGAATTTTGTTTACCTAAGGAAACAAAAAATATATAACGGTCGGTAGCCAATCTTTAAAAATCCGGCAATCGAAAAAATTACATTACGATAATGTTTGGAACACTTGCAGATGGAGATTGAGAAATTACTATACTCTCTATAAGCTATGTCTTGGCTTGTAATACCAACCAACGATAGCGAATTTTCCAGGTGCATCCCGGCGCATTCGTTTTGAAAATTGTTTTTGACTCTAGTATTGTATAATGCTTTAAAATTATCACTTTATGGCTGAATATATTTAAGTTGAGACATGAATCAGTGGCAAATCCAGGATTTGGGGGGGGTGAGGTATATAAAAGTTTTGTATCAATGTGATGAATGTCAAATCTATGGCTTATGTAAACTCAAATACTTTAAATTTACAGACTTGACTCACCTGACAATAAGAATCATAAAGAACACTACAATATTTCTGATAGTTTAACAAAAAAACACAATGAAATAACCAGTAAAAAAACATGCTTTGACCGTGTCAACCCTGCAAATACGAGTGGAATGACTACAAAAAGTGGAAAACCTGAGCCTGTCAAACCAGGAAGAAATGCTTACCTTTTTAAAAGGGGAGATTAAGGAAAACAGCTGTAGAGGATTTTGTAAATAAAATAAAGAATTTTGTCTAGTTTGGGGGGGGGCTGCAGCCCCGATAGCCACTCCACCTGGATTCTACTGCATGCAATATTTGATAAACATGATCATCAAGTAATCCATTGTCTCATCATACTTGCAAATTTGATATGCAATAATGATAGACATGTACATTAAAAGAACTTTGTGTTTATAATTATGTTTGATGTAATTTAATTTTTTTTCATAGTTTTTTTTTATGTAAATGTGTCTTTTAGGACTGCTAAATAGAACTTCTATAACAATTTTGATGCTTCATTAATGTTCTTTTTCCTAGTACAACCGTGATACGATCAACCAATCCTAGAAACGACAACTCTTCAAAAAAAGGAAAATCACTTCGAAATTGATGTTAATGATAGGAGGTGAACCCTCCTCCAACAGTTAAATGGACTTAAAGACGGGCACTTAGAGTAATATAGAACAAAGAGTACACTTGTTATTTTGCCAGTTCAAATTCTGAATTTACTTCAAAATCAAAAAATAAGTTATTTAAACATAAAAAAATTGATCAATATGATCACACCTATATCTGCACATGTAAAAATTTTTTACAAGTATTTTTTTACTAAACGATTATTAATGGACTTATTAGTATTAATAAATTAAACATTTATTATGAATTTAGGTTGTTGGAAAACCTAGAACATAGAGAAATTCGTGAATGGATTACAATACAAAGCTGATCATCCCATAATGCTCAAAGAAAAAATATTCTGGTGTCTACAAAATTATTAAGGAAAATGAGCACGAAAAAGACGAAGCTGAAGTGGAAATAAATATTTAGGTAAATTTAGAAAATTGTCCATAAATTTTGATAGTTATAATCCTTTAAACATAAGATAAAGAAAAACTTTTAAAGAAGTTTATTGTTTATTTATATATGGCTTTATTAATGTAGCATTCTCACATTATCATAAAAAGATTGAAATATTTGATTTTATACGCTCATGCAAAATTTTGGTTTTTTTACATTCACTGTGTTCAAAATTATTTTTATTATTTAAAAAAATATATTTTTCTTGGTAACTTTTTTATTTCTACATATCAGCCATTTAGATTTTGAAATTGATTTTTCTATATTTTTCGTTACTGTATTTGTAGGTAACCTTCAAGTTTCGCCCTAAAGGTCCTTGAAGTTAGTGATGTTCATGCTAAAGGTTGTAAATTGAAATGGCAACCTCCTGAAGATGACGGGTAAGCCAATACATCATTATCAAGGGAAAAATAGACACTGCTACCGGTAACCGGGTTCCTGTGGGAAGAGCTGAAAATACAAACCAGAGCTGGATGTACCTGGCCTAATACTCGGAAAAGAACACACCTGAGTTAAAGCTGTAAATGTGCTGAAGGAGAATCTGAACCCTGGTTACAGATAAACCAATTATTGCCAAGAATCCCTATGGTATGGAATATTTTACATTTATCATTTAAAACCCTTCACTAATTTAATTTCAATATGGAGCAATAATCGTATTTTCCCATAAAAAATATTAAATGGTTAGGAATTGAAATCAATGGTTTTAGACGACGGCGTACATATGACATTTAGATATTATCTCAAAAGTACCTTTCTATATATCATCTAACATTTCTTATAAGCTGCTAAAACACTGCAAAAAAGCGATATATATTTTTTAAATTATTAATTGGAGGTAGTTAGGCAACTCTAAAATAGCTGTGAGAATTCCAAAAAAAAAAATAATGGTACTATTTTTTAAAACAAATTAATAGCTTTACAGGATTAGGTTATAAAATTTATTCAGCCTTATATTAGAATCTTTAAAAAACAGAAATTAAAGAAAGGTTTGTATATCTGATCATCCATAGTTAATGCATTAATAAATATAATTTTAAAGATGTTTGTCTTGATTTTGGAAAGTTTTCATTAA
Source organism: Araneus ventricosus (assembly GCA_013235015.1). Lineage (NCBI taxonomy): Eukaryota > Metazoa > Arthropoda > Arachnida > Araneae > Araneidae > Araneus > Araneus ventricosus. The sequence goes on along the minus strand of BGPR01000020.1, from coordinate 354,555 downwards.
TTTGTTGAAATATAAGAATAAAAGAGAAGTTTATTTTATATTCATTCATTTGGTAAATGTTTGAAGGTATTAAAATAAATTAAATATGATTACTACGTTCAATTTAGATTTTAATGTCTATTTCAATCATCTGTAAAATAAAATGTGTTAACGTAAACATGCCATGCGTCATGTAATATTGTGTTTTCACAAACTGCATTCTTTTATCTTGTATAATTAATTTATCCGTTGCATTAAATTTTCAATGGAATTTTAATTGATTATATTTACAGAGTGCTGCAAGTGCTCCAGGAACATCTGAAATTGTGACTGGGATGAAAAATATATTGATATGAAATGAAAACCTCCTAAAAAAATGATGGTGGTGCTCCCATCACAGGTTATGTCATTGAAAAGAAGGAAACGATTTGGAACTGTTTGGGATACTTTGGGTGCAGAAATTCCAGGGGAAAAACCTGAAGGCAAAGTTACAGGCCTTGTAAAAGGACACACATCAATATGAATTCCGAGGAAAGCTATTAACAAAGCTGGAGAGGGTGAACCCAAAGTGAACCAACCAAGTCAATACACTGCTAAAGCTCTGCAACTGTGTTATAATTTTAATATCAAATGTTATATTTTTTTCTGTGAAGATTTAGAATTAATTGTTTTTTTTTGTGAATATAACAGGTTGTTTCAAAGTATCTGAAATGTGAAAATTACATAACAATAAGGAATTAACATTCAATTTTTGATTTTTACTGTATCAGTTATTTGCTCCATAATATGTAAACTGCAGAATTTGATATGAATTGACAAGTGAAACGTGTCTAGAAATTAATATCAAAATGATACACTATAAAAAAAGAGATTAACTTTTTCAGATTGCTGAACAAAATCTGAATATAATTTTAATAATTTGTGACAAATTGTTAATGATAATTGAATTTTACAGTGAATAATGCACTTTTGCTAAATATTCTCTTTATTTCTAGTGGCTCCAAAGATCAATCGGGCTAACCTACAGGACATTAACATTAGATCTGGACATTCTATTAAATTGATATTAGCGGAAGTGAACCACCTCCCACTATCACCTGGCTTTTGAAGGACAACCCTGTTGAACTTGATGATGTTGTTCCAATATCATAGTGAAGATTATGCAACCTATATAAAATTCACTAATCTAACTCGAAGATATACTGGAAAAATATGTGATCAGAGCTGTCACTAAATCTGGGCGAGATGAAGCAACTGTTAGCATCAATGTTTTATATGTAAGTTTTATTTTCAGTGTTATGAATTATATTTTTCCAATCTTTTCCAATATTTTCTTTTATTTCCATAATCTATTTATCAAACATTTTCATTTCATTTAAATTTCCTTTTATATTTGTATTTAAGTTTGGCTTGAATTTTTAGAGGAAAAACAAGAGTAATTGAATTTATTTTGTTGTTTTATAAAAAAAAGGATGGGAGTATACCACTGTAAACAGTTTGGTATCTTGTATTATTTATTTAATTAGCGTACAATGGTGCATTATAAATTTTGCATTGAAAAATCTATCTCAAATTTTGAAATATTCTTTATTTGGCTAAAAACATTAATATGAACAATAACTAGTGTTATTTCTTAATGCTGGTGAATTACTACTATTACAATGTTTACACATTATTTTTTTTAGCAAAACTTATCCGACCAGAGGGGCCTTTAGAAATTGAAGATGTGAATGCTAAAGGTTGCAATTGAAATGGCAAACCGCTAAATTAAAGGATGATGCTGGTGGCACTCCAATTTGAGGGCTATCAAGCAGAGAAACAAGATGTTTTAACTGGACGCTGGCCCAGCTGGTAAAGTAGGCAAGGATCAGACAGAAATTCCTTGCCACTGGCTTAGAAGAAGGAAAGAAATACCATTCAGAGTAAAAGTTATTAATAAGAAGGCGAGAACAGAGCCTCTAGAATCAGATAGATCAACACTTGCCAAGAATCCATTTGGTAAAGTCACTTTGATTGAAATTAAGCAAATTTAAGATCACTAAGATCCTTTTTCAGTATTTTTTATTTATTTGTTTGTATGTAAATTTGAAAAATAATGTTATTAATTATGTACTAAATTAAGCTAAGTATAGATTTTCTCATCTTGTAGTTTAATGTTATTAAAAAATTTCTTGTAACACTAGTGTGATTATTCTCATATATATATTATTGTTAGATAATGCTATATGTGAATGAAATGGTTTAAAAGTAAGATTCTTACAGTTACTATTGATAATATGATATAATTTATTAGTGTGTTTTGAACGTTCTAGTACGGAGTAATAAAATGTATTTATATATTTTAATATACAGAGAAAACCAGGAATACCAGAGTGCCTGAGATTGCTGATTAAGTGACAAGGATTTTGTTCAAACTCAAGTGGGAGAAACCCACAAAGATGGAAAACGCTCCTATTTCTAGCTATATATCATAGAGAAGAAAGATAAAAATCTCTGAGAATGGGTTAAGCTGCTGAAGTGCCTGGATGTGAAGGAAAAGTTGGAGGTCTGGATTGAGGGACAGAAATATGAGTTTAGAGTAAAGCACAAGTCAACAAGGCAGGCCCTGAGAGCCTAGCGGCCACAGCTCCACATCTTGCCAAACCCAAATTCTGTATGTAATGATCCAAATTTTAATTATTTTCCTTGATCTAAAGTACATTTTGAATTTGGTGTATCCCACATCCCTATTTTCTACCTTTTCACAATAGGGAGATTAATCCAATAGTTTTATTTATTTTTTTCCTAAATTGTTTATTTAAATATTTGTATCATATATTTTTTTCTCTTTCTTCTGCCTGTTGCATTTTTTTTACTGATTTAATCTCTGTCTCTTTTGTTAGATTTTAATGTAAATTTGCATTTTAATCTAAAGAATTCCCCATTTAAAATTCTTCAAGATGCTTGTTAGTTATTCATCACTGAAGAAATTTTTGTTTAAAATCATACTTGTTTTGTTTCTTGTTCTTTTCTGAGCTGAGTAATATTTTTTGTACTTCATTCATTTTACATACCTCTGATTTCTTCTTGGGTTACATATTATGTAGTTATAACATAGTTCATTTATTGCATCATTCATTTATTTTCAGATGATCTAAAAATTGAAATTGTCATTAAAAATGGTTCATACTTTAAGCTACTCTAAATCTTTACATGTCACATGCCTTGAATTCACGTATTTATACAATCAATCAAAATACAATACCGATAAGCAAAACCTATAAGAAAACATGGATCTCATTAATTTTAAAATATTTTTTTATAGCTTGTGAGCTGAAAATCCAAAAAAAGCTTTATAGTAATGATATTTACCGTTTAAATTCTTTTAATCTGTTGATTTCACTAAATGAAAACATTGCTTTATGTTTCAGTAAACCAATTTATTGATAGAGCAAGCAAATCTGGAAGAGTATGTCTATAAAAAAATTGACAGACAGTCAACTTGATGTTAATGTCACAGAGTCTCCACCGGAAATTGTCTGGCAATTGAACTGATGTAGATGTAAAGGCATCAGAAACAATACGAATAGACAACTCAGATTATAATACTAAATTTACCTATTACGAGCAACACGCAAAGAAAGTGGAATTTATACCATCATTGCCACAAATAAAGTGGGAAAAGATACAGCACAAGTGGAAATCTGTGTCTTAGTAAAGTATCATTAATGAATTTTTTCTTTTTAGTAACATAAACCACTAAATGTCATTTTATATTATTGCACTGTATTAGAAATTTAAAGTAATATTTTAATGCTACTAAAGTGTAGTACTTCTTGGTTCATCCTGATATTTATGAATGTCAACACCTCTTGGTGTTGAAATAATATATATTAGAAAAATGAAATAAAATACAATTAAATTATCCATGATACATTTAAAAATCTTTGAAATAAAAAAATTAGAAATTATTTGATTTTTTTGCATTTATTTATGTGTTCAGCTCTTATAATTCTATAAACTTAGTATTTGAAATATAGTTTAATTAAAATTTATTTAAGTTTATGATATTGTTTTGAAGTTTATATCTATTTCAGCAAAATAATATTAATAATTTGGGGTCCCCTTTTTTAACGTCAAAAAAGAAAAATATTTGAATACATTGAATAAAAAAAAAATATATTCATTTTTTTTTAGGTAAACCGAAAGCAAACCAAAAGGCCCTCAATAGGACGTTTAGATGTTCACAAAGAGGGATGCGTAATTGAAATGGGGAGACTGGAAGATGATGGAGGGCTGTCCAATTGAATACTTATGAAGTGGAAAAATGGATGAGGATACTGGTGTTTGGGTGCCGGCTGGAAAATCTCCTACACCAAAATGTGATGTTACTAACCTCACCCTGGTAAAAAAAATATAACCTGGGTGTGAGAGCTGTTAGCCAAAGAAGGAGACTCAGAAGAACTAGAAACAGATGGTCAACTTGCAAAGAACTATCGGTAAGCTACCCTTTGGCTGAAAAAATTATGAATATTTACTTTATTTATACTGTAGTTTTACTTGCAAGACCATTTTGCCATTTGATATACTGATAGATATATCACTTAATAGATTTCAATGAACCAAATTCAGAATTCCATTTGAATGATATGTATGCAATATGCAATTAGAAGTTAACCTTAAATTTTTAAACACTTCCCCAATAACTGCAATGCAAGCTTGATGGTTATATCTTTTGCTATTGAAATCCATATAAAAGTTATTGTAATCTCCCCAATCATTGTTATTTGTATGATTAAGCAGAGCAACTTTTACTTACTTTTAATTACATTAAATTAACCCGTATAGAACTTTTATATTACTGATTTTCCACTACTATGCTTTATCTGCATATTTCGATTTTGTGATATGAGTATCTATATTTTTCTGATGAAATGAAAGTAATTTCATTTGTAAATAATTTTTTATTTATTTCTCCATATGAATGATATCTATCACTAGTCAGTTCATCATCATTCTTTTCTCTTCTTCAAACAAATCAAAACAATTTGTTTTTTTTTCAAACTGACTTGATAAATCAGAACTAATTTTTTATTCATCTTCCATGCCATTTTCTATTTCCTGCTATCTACATATACAGTGTTGGTTATAGGGATACATGGTGGCATTATGTCTACATGTACAAAATTCAAGCAGAGTGAAAGTCATCTATATGGATTTTAAAAAATAAATACTAGCATGATTTCATTGTTTTTGTAAATTACAAGTTGTATTTTTTTTATATTCCTGTATAAATTTTATCTTTTATACAGATGAGCCATCAAAGCTCACGACCAGAGCCAACATGATTGGGATGTTGACTGCGTTGATCTTCAATGGCACCTCCTGCCAGTGATGGTGGGGCTCCTGTTACAAAATACATCGCTGAAAAGAAGAAGAAGAAGGGTGCCTGCCAAATGGCATAAGGCAAAAGAAATTCCCTTGAGATAAATGCCGCCACTGTAGGTGACTTAGAAGAAGGGAAGGTCATGAATTGTGAGTTATTGCTGTCAACAAAGGAGTGAAAAGAGTGAACCAAGTGATTCTTCAAGGCCCAGGATTACAAGCCGAAGAACTGTGTTATTATGGAACATTTTAGACATTTATTAGTTTTCTGTCTTTAACTCCTTTAGCTAAATATTACTTAAAACTCGCAAAAATTACCTATGACTTTTAAATTTGTTTCATTAGAATATTTATTTCAAGGGATGGAGAAGGGGAGATATAAATTTTGCTTAATTCTTAAGAAGCTATTAATATTAATTTGAAATTAGTATTTTGCACTAAGTAAAGCATCATGCATTTCATTATGACATATAGAAAATAAATCTGCATTTTAAAGTTCAATCTCAATTAAATCATTCTTGTTCTATTTTATCCCACTATTTTCATGTATTCCTTTAACTTAAAGAAAATATTTTACATTCTTATCGATCTATACGCATTTAAAAAAAATGCATATAGTTGAATTTTTTTAAACATAAAAATGAGTTGGCTGTAATTTTTCTTTATTCCGTTTTAGTGGCACCAAAATAGACCCAGCACTTGAACCCACCACAGTAAGAAGTGGACAAGCAGGAAATTACAGATATTGATGTGAAAGATAGCCAAATTTTCGTCCATCACCTGGACAATAGATGGAAAGCCTTTGCCTGACCTTTAGCAAGAATCAAGCCTCAGATTGAGCTCACTATACCGTGGGTTTGTTATTACAAAAGCCCTTCGCAAAGATACAAACAAGTATACTATGCGTAATAGCTAAAAAACAAGTAACGGTATACTGATGAAGTTGGTGCTTGAAATTGAAGTACTGGGTAAGTCAATCATGGCTTTCAAAGTCTTATATTATAACTTAAAACATTTTGTTGTTCTTGTATGCAACTTAGTACTTTTTACTTATTAATACCCATAACTTAATATTATTATTACTATTGTAAAATGTCAACTATGTAAATAATAATAGTCATTCTTGTTAATTTTTCAGGCAAACCCAGCAAGTCAAAAGGTCCACTCAAAGTTGCTGATCCCGCAGAAGGTTGCAAACTTTCTTGGGATCCACCAGAAGATGATGGAGGTGAACCAGTACAACAGAAGTTGTTGAAAATGCCACTGAAACAGGTCGATGGGTACCTGTTTTAACAACCAAAGATCCTGAAGCTGAGATTACTGGACTTGTACCTGGCAAAGACCATACCCAGAGTTAAGGCAGTGAATCCTGAAGGAGAATCGAACCTTAGAAACAGAAAAAGCTACAACTGCCAAGAACTTTTGGTAGGAAAATTTAATGCATTAAAATTAAATATTTTTATGAATTTTTCTGTGTATATACCCCAATATGCAATTGTTGATCTTCTCAATTTATTCCTATCATTTCATCCGTATTTCAAATATTGCTTGATTTGGAAATGAGATCCATCTCAAATGTCCTGGCATAACTATGAAACAAGGAATTAAAGTAAAAAATGAATTTTAAAAATAAAATAAAAGTCAGAAAAAATTTTATTTATTTACTACATTCTTCTCATGCATTTATATGAATATATAAATTTTTTCCCATAGCTAGCCGGTGAAATTAAATTGTTTTGGGTCTTTTGTAGTGATCAACTCAAAGCATTTGGCTGGGTTCGGTCGGCATTCTAACCCTTTTAAAAAATGCTTAACCATCATAATTTGGACTAGTATTTACTTCTCCCATTAAAATGGGGATTTCTATATTTTAATCACTGCTCTATTTCTATGACAAGATCCATGTACCCTTGGCCTTGTCCCCTTTTGGAGGGAATACACATAATCATCAGGATACCTAAATAATATAGTTTTTTTATAGCTGCAAATTCAAGTGATTGATCACTATCTCAACTTTGTTATATATATATATATATTCCAAACAATCAAAATCGCTATAAATATTTTCAATATAAACACTTATTAAACTAATAATTAAAAATAAAATAATGTTACCTTATTAATAATCAAATATATATAATATACAGATATTAATTATATAATTATTCTGATAACAGGTACGATAAAATAAAGTTTTTTTTTCTCTATTCCAAGTGTTCTTATATATTTCAAAAGTTACTTGTAAAAAAATCAAACCGCACGAAGCAAATTCCTACTCTTTCAGTCAGTACTGCCTTTTATTGTTTCTCATTTACTCAATTCATCTATTCAAAATTTAATTTGTTACCAAATGTTGTACGTCAGTTGTAACTTAATTGTTTATATAGCAAAGCTTCTTATCCATTTTTTATGTCACTTGCAAGAGATTCATTATTTTAATTCATGCAAGATTCATTATTTAAGATTATTGCTAAATATTTTATTCAACTTAGATGAGCCATATAGCCTGGAAAACCAATGGCAAAAGATTAACAAACACCATGTTGATTCACTTGGCAACCTCCATTTAGTGATGGAGGCTCTCCAGTCACTAGCTATATCATTGAGAAGAAAGACAAATTCAGCAGCAAGTAAGCAGAAAGCTGTAGAAATTATTGGAGATGTTGTGAAGCAAGAGTTCCAGATTTAATTGAAGGCATGGAATATAACTTCAGAGTGAGAGTTGTCAATAAAGGTGGCCCTGGAGAACTTATGTACCTAGTGATACTATCACTGCTAAAGTTCGCTTCTGTAAGTACTTCCTCTTTTTTATTTCCACTAGAAAAATGAATCAGCATTTAGTTTGAAAGCCAGTTAGCAACTCTTTAAACAATCATCAAAGCTCAATTAAAAAGTTTTAGAAGATGGAAGAAAGGCCATGTTTATTACATCAGCAATAAAAATTGTACAAAGATCGATTCAAACTTTTGGTAGTATTTTGAAAAGATACTGGTGTAAAATATATATGAGTGAAAAAAACGTAACTGAAAATATAAAAGCACTTCATGAAGTAAATCATTAAAATAAAAAAAAAATATTTCATGACGAGCATTAATCTAAAAGTCTACTTAGTTTTTCAAATACATCACATAAATAATAAATTTGTAAACAAATAGACTACTGTCTTCAGAATTAAGAATCTTTCTCTATATGATGAAATGAATTTATTAAAGTCTCTGAACTGTTCTTGAAGTGTATTCTTTTAATGTTTCAAACTGCACTCATGCCTTAATATGGAACTTGATTCATTTTATAAATTTTGAAACCAACTCCCACAAATAACAGCAATTTGTATCCATGTTTTTCTATTATTTCTCTTGTAAACAATTGGACAATTAAAGCAGTATTGTAGGGCAGTAGCACTTAAAAAAGTAGCAAAAAATTAGAAAGAGACTTATAATGAAAAAATGCGATATAAATAGGAATGCATGAAAGTGCTTTATTTTTTGCTTACTTTCTCAATCGAAGATCACTATATTTCAAATGCGATGTATTTATTCAAATTTTCTTGCCATTCATTTTATAGAAAACATTTTAAAATTTTGTTCATCTTAATTTTAAGATAAAATTTCAGACAATTTATTTATAATTTTACTTCATTGTGATTTTACTGACTGTCTGTCAACGTAAATGATCTAAAAGTTCTCTTGACTTCTTTCATCTTAAAAGAAAACTGCTATATTTCAAAATGTAATTTCTTTTTAGTGGCACCTAAAAATTGACAGAAGCGGCTAACTCAAGGATGTTGTAATTCATGCTAGCCAGAGCATTAAATTTGATGTCAAGATTATTGGTGAAACCACCTCCGAAGAAAACATCATGGAAGATTAAGTGCAAACATCACCTGAAAGATGGTGGAAAGATAATATAGAAAATGAGCCATAATGCGTACAAAATTAAGTATTATTAACTGTGATAAGACAGACACTGGAACTTATATAATAAGGCTGAAAATAGTGTTGTCTGTGATGAAGCTACAATTGAATTAATGGCTTAGTAAGTTTTCTTCAGAAATTTATATTATTAAAAACAGAAACACAATCTAAATTCAGATATGCAATTATGCTAAAAAATGTTTACATTTACGACACTTCAATTTAAAATTTTCATGCTGAACTCTAAAATTATGCTATTACATAACTTTTAAGATTTTTTCCTTTCCTGTATGTAAAATTGTTGTATGCTTTGATATATATTAAGGAAATTAAATTAATTATTTTTCTTTGGAAACCTTAACCAAAAAACATCTTAATCTAAGAGAATGGATATCATTACAAAGTGTTTAATTATTTTTTCCATCATGTTTTGTGAAATTTTGGTAAATTAATGTCCGGCTTTTTCATTGCTTATATGAACTTAGTTCTTGCTATATTACATCACTAGCACCAATAATATAATATAATAGTTTGAATTCTATTCCATTAAAGATATAAATAAACTTTCAACATATTTGAGTTGATAAAATAATGTGATTTTTTCAAATCTTACCTGATTTTTTTAAAAAATTGCAAACAGAAATCCATATAAATAGTATTAATTTTATCTATCCTTACCAATGAATTTATTGTGTCGATCTTTGTAAGGAAATTATTAATAATGACAGCCTCCTATACTTATTGTAGTATTCAGTGTACAGAAAACAGCAGTATTCTTCTTTTCATTGCTTTCTTGTAACTTTAATATTTTTTATATTATTTTCCAATCATTTTTTTTTCATTCAGTGCTACCATTGCACAACTCGATATTATTTTAATCTGGTGTAGATCGACCCGGAGCAATCTCAAGCACCCTCTTTAAAGTCATCTGATGTACATGCTGAGGGATGTAAATTGAAATGGGAATCCACCTGAGGAAGATGGTGTGCCAGTGGGAGCACTATGCTGTTGAGAAGATGGACACAGCCACAGGACGCTAAAATTGCTGGTAGAACTTTAGGGCCCGAAATGGAAGTTGGAAATCTGGAACCTGGTTAGTTGTTCAACATTTGTTAAATATGTATATCAGAATTTCTTATATGCTATTTAGTTTATATTTGTGTACACCATGTGCCACCATGAAATATCTTTTTCTCACATTATGAATTGAATACTCCATATTACATGTTTATTAATCAATCAAAATTTTTAAGTGGGAATTCTATATATTATTATAGTGCCCAAAAACATTAAACTCTGACTTTCATTCCTTAAATATTGATCTTAGATGTAAAATTGGAATTACGAAGCTGCAAAATTTTATGAACCATTTAAAAAGGCAGAAAATTAATATTTAAAACCATACAATGTTAAAAATTTTATACAAGTCATATTTCTAGTCTATAAATGTACCCCAGACAATGATTATTGATGTATGAAATTTTAATATTGTGAAAAATATGTATAATGAAAAAGTATTGAAGGATCAATTCAAATTTAAATGTAAGCATTCTTGACATACACTAAGCAATACGTAACTGAACGAAGCTAGTTACTATATAAGTTTAAAAAATAACAATTTGTGTACAACCCCTCATCTTTTAGCTTCTCTTCGACAGGAGCTAAAATTTTGCTCGTTGTAATGCCGATATCTTTCTGAATACTAATGATATTGAACTGAATATTTTTATATAAGTTGCCCTATATATCTGGCTTTAAAGCTGTGAAAGAAAAATTACACTATGTTTCGCGCATGCGCAGTAAAACATTATTTACTAAAATTTCTCATAATTCCTATAATATTCAACAATTCTTTTCCAAAGTTTCACACAAATGCTTCTCTATCATATTGTCATCTTTTCTGTAAGTTTCGTATAATATAACAAAAAACTCTGCATGTTATAAGCCAAAAACAGGTGGAAAAATTTGAGATTTTTTAAGAAAATCTTTATATCTTCCCAAATATTTGGGCTGAGTTTTCCAAAATTCCTGTAAATATTATGCATATTAAATATTACCATTTCTAAAAGTTTCATCTTGTTTTCTGTATTCTGTGAAGCGGGGTGGGCCAAACACCTTTTTGTCTTCATCAGTTTGTAGACGGTCCCCTAATTGTCCTCAGGACCGAATCTTCAATGTAAAATGTGAGTTATTGTCTATTCTTTACATGCCCCAAGTTTGAAGATAGTCGATTAAACCATTCCGGAGAAATTCTAAAACATTTGAAAATCTGCGAGTGTCCGGATACTTTTGGGCATATAGTGTATTTCAAATGGCAGAGATAATGGAACAAGAAGTTGACAGTAAATTCGAGGTATTAAGTGATTTTTATTGCTGACTGGTTAGACCGTAAACGCGACACCATGCTGATCACACTCAACATTAGACACACGAGATTCACCCATTGTCAGCGGCGGCCCGAGGTAATTTTACCAACCGGGCAAGACAACAATTTGGCGCCCCCCGCCAACCAACGTAATTTTTAAATTCTATATTGTCTGCATTTTAAATGTCCAACAAAATTTTACTTAGAAATATACATGTTTTACCTGCAAATGTGACTTAATAATGCTATGGGCAGAATTTTTTAAATTTCAGAATATAAAGAAGTCTTACAGAAAATAAAATAATGTATTGAACAAATTTATTTTAAAAATATATGATTTTTTACACAGTATTATAAAGTCTCTTCACATGATAACCTTTCTAGCATTTTTATCTGGAAAATCTTTCATAATATTCTCAATATCAATGTTCTGCCGAAGGTCCCGTTCAATTGATATGGTTGTCAAACCAACTAGTCGCTGCTGCGACTTGCTAGATCACAAATATGTTTTAATCAGTTTCAGTTTCGAAAAACTTCTCTCGCCAGTAGCAAGTTACTGGTAGAGTCATAAAAATCCACTGCGTTAATTTTATAAGATACGCATAATTCTTTAGTGGTTTTCTGCTATTTTTAAGATACGGCCTTACTACTTAGTAAAAATGTCTGGCAGCTCTCAAACATTACAAAGTAGGAAAAATCTGAGATTGAAAAAAATTGAGATACGCCTTTTACGCTTAGGAGGGCAGTATAAGCAAGTAAGTTTTTGGTCCCCCACCCCACCCTAACTTTTTGAGCAACAAACAATATGGCAAACTGAAATAAAGCATTTCTTTTCGGGTAATCTTAAAAAAAAAGTTTTAAATCTCGAGTATAAAAAAATTGAAATTTAAAAGTAATTTTAAGTGAAATGGTTAAAAAATAACAAAACTTTTTAATACAATTTGAATATTCTAATACAAAGTATCCCAGGACCGTTGAAATGTGACCCATTGATCTGCTAATAAATTCGAAAACATTAAAAATATTCCAAGAATAATGTTCTGAATTTAAACGACATTAAGATTTTAAGTTCAGTAAGTTCTCGAACACACTTCTTGTAAATCAAATAGAAGCCCTGAAAATAATCTTTAAAAAATAATAATATCGGGGTTTCCCCAAAGTTTCAGGGCCCTTAGGCAGTTGCCTACATTGCCTGTTTGATAATCCAGTCCTGACCATATATCTTGCTTATCTATGTGAAACTTTGATTTATTACTTTTTTTAGCCGTGTTACAATTTTTTTTAAATCACAAACTTATCAAGAAACAAAAAATTAAAATTTCTGTGAAATAATTTGTAATTTTGCAAGTTTTCTTCTAACGTTTAGCACTTTCTGATGATTGGAAGAAATGTAATGGGAACTTTATACGTGCAAATTTGATTTTTCAGAACACAGTCTGAATATTATTATTTCAAGAGTAATGCTTATGTTAAAATCCAACAAATTTTATTACTCTCAGTACTATTGTCTATATTTTCGGTTTTCAAACTAGTTTTGTCGTCTTGTTTATTGCTAGATTCTTCACAACATTTGAACTTTTTCAAATGTTCTACTTCTTCTGGTTCAAGTAATTGTAACTTTGCATGCTCTTGCATTTGGTCCTGGTAAACGAGTTAACTTGTTAAATAGTGCTTATCTAGCTTACCAAAATCATATGAGTTAAGTTCCTTTGGATAATCATACAGAAGGCGCACAAAAATGCTCCAATAAAACCAACACAACTTTTGATATAACTTAACCCATAGCACACTTTTAAGATTTCTGCTCAGCAATATATAAATATAATTTTTAAAAAATAACTAAAATTTCATATATGGGATTTTAATATTTAGAATTTTTGTACATTTGACAATGTTAGTATTGTCAATATCGAAAATTTATATTTTTCAAATGGATATTTAATTCTGAAAATTTTAAAATAGCATACTAGAATCATTATAACAAAATCACCTGTAGTGTTGAATTCACAGGAACTTTTTCTTCTTGGTTCGAACAAGAGGCTATACTGTCGTTCTTAAAGTTTTCTGAAATTAAAGATCTGCCTTCAAATGCTGTTGACAGACCTTCTCTGATTCAATATTTTCTATTTTGATGAATCTCTTCAAAATAGATGCCTGCTTTTCGTGGCTGCTATCCGTGCCTTTCTTTTCTTATAAAACCTACTTGATTGTTTCTTTTTTTCAGACATTTTAGCGAAATACACAACATAGGTATAACTCTATTCAGAATAAAAATAAAGCCCGACATTCATCAATTTTTCTTTCAACACAGTGTGCCAAAACGTTTCGTCAAAATAAGAATCCGATGAGAAATGGTGTAGACCAGGGGAAAAGTTACATTTTTATCAGGTTTAATATTTGTTCGGCCCACTATGCCATAAAACTAAAGTACAATAGTTGGTTAGGGGGAACGAGCCTCTCAGACCAAAGGAAAAACCACGAAATGAAGAAGGAAGAGTGTAGGAGGAAGTCATTCTAGGGAATTAGAGTAGGGAGGGCCCGTTTTGAAAGCGGGTTGAGGAGAGTGGGACAGTCGACCAGACCGCACTTGTGGTCAACCCGATACCCTAGGATAGGGTTGCCCGTGGGTACAGTCGGACCTGTGAATGACCCACCAAATTTTATGGCCTGATTTTCGTGGAACAGATTTTGAGACCTCTCCAGGGTCTAGAGGCTTGAGCCGATCGTCTTTACGAAAAACTGAAGAGGGGGTGACAAAATGAAAGGAAAATTTTTGCCGTTTTCGCAGAAGCTCTCATGTCAATCAAACCATTTTTTCTCACTCCTTTGCGTTCTAGCTTTGGCGTCACCCGGAATTTGGCCCCACGGGCAATTGCCCGGTTTGCCCGTGCCTCGGGCCGCCTCTGTCCATTGTCATTTTCATCTGGGTGCACGGGCTCCAACTGTGTTATATCTAATTGTGTTATATCCGTCAGAAATTCCGTCTTCCTGAATGTCCACATAATTGGCCCAAAATAATGAAATTCAAAGTTTCATAACTCGATCAGTTTTGGTTGCAGAAGAACGAACCTTTTTTTTTGTTTAAAATGTTAGTGAATCAAGATTATTTTACTAAATATGACTAAAAGGACAGGGGGAATGTATAAAAATTTATATTTCGTATTTTTTTCAGTAGTTCATTTATTGATTAAAACAACATAAAAAATAATTCTCTCCTTCAGTTAAAGCATTTTTCAAGTTAGAAGTAAATGCCTATTTCTACTGGTTTGGAAATTAGCTATTGTATCACGATTAGGGTGGATACCCTGTATATTTTTTTTAATGTAAAAAATGAAGAAAAATGAAAAAGTTATTTCAAAAGACATGATAGAGACGGTGATCCCATTATGGAGATGAGTTCAGCATTTCACACTAATAAGTGTTGTTTTTTTGTTACTTAAATCAATTTTAATGTTATTCTAGCACACAAACAGATACACATGCCACGAGCGCGCACATACAACGCTTAAAAAATACTCACACAGACCCAGCTTACCCAAGAGGGTGTAGGGCATGAGACAGACCAGTGGGAAAGAAAAACACTCTACAGCGCATCAAAACAGGTCTAAGACTAATAAACCAAGAATAAAATTACACTTAAAAAGCACTGAACATAACAAACATAGAAATCATTCAAAATAAAATAAATTCAATAAATATAAAAACACTTCCAACAATAAATAGCACAAGATGACATGGGTAAAGCGTTATATGCGCTATTCATGTTCTGCGCGTATAAAGCTTGACCCATGTCATCTTGTGAACACAATAAATTCTGATCCTATTCGAAACGGCGAGAGATATATAATAGGGAGAGGGAAAATCTCGGCCGAGTTCGTAGATGGACCATCTAGCTCAATGGAGGTGAAATTGGTGAGGAGGTTGACATTTTCATTTCCCCATAACTCTCTTACGACTGAAGATAGGAAGGTAATTTAAATTAGGCGAATTATGGCCTCATCATAACGAAAAACTTTTTTATTTAAAGTTTTTCAATAGCTTCAATTACTTAAAAGTTAGGGATTGAAAGCTATTTTAGTTATTTAACTTCGACAGCTCTTCAGCCTAAACTTGTGACACCTCGTTGTAAAGCTCTAATCAGTTGCATTGTCTTCCACACTCTTTCAGCCTCATAGCTCCAATCCTTATGATATTAGAGGTTGAAATGGCGGAGGGATGAAACTTTTCTTTATATTTCTGGACAAATGAAATTTAACTTCACCTTCCGGCTTGCCTACAAGATTTTTTTATTTTTATTTTAATGCATATGTTCGATTACTGTCGTTTTTATTTTTTAAAATTCAGTTATAATCTTAATCCACCAATAATAAATTAAGATACTAAATTATAATAATATTCAAACAAAAGCGATTTTTTAGTATGCATTGACAGTTGTATATTTTGTTCTGTAACAATATTTGCCCTTAGACCATGTGCATATTTATGTAAAGCCCCAATATATTTTTTCCCCTTCCGTTGTAATTTTTTTCTAATCATTTTTCAAACGGGCCCGACTTGCTTTTCCCTCCCACGTTTGCCCATCCCCACTGATTGGGTATCTTCAAGATTCTAGCCGTAGTCTTTTGAGCAGGGAAAGGTATTTGGAACAAGTTTGGTCAAACTGCAGGTATTTTATAGCCGATTACACCGTTTATACAATTACTTTCAATGTCAATTAAACGTTTTTTTTGTTGATGAATAATGTTGATTGAGAGAGATATACAGCAGTTTTTTTCCTAAACTGCTGTATCTCTGACTATATATTTCGTGGTAGTTAAAATTTTCATTGCAGACTTCAATAAATAGCAGTTACCAATCATGTTTTCGGTGATATTCTATAGCGAGTACTTTGTACTATTGTGCATCATTCTTAAATTTATTTATTTAAAAATATATTTAGTATCACTACTAATAATAAAAGAGAAAGTCTGTGTGTCTGTATGCCTGTGTGTGTGTGTGTGTGTCTGTTGGCGGTCTACAGAACAGACTGTTGAACCTAGAGCTACCAAATTTGGTACAGGTATACTTTGGAGGGTGGGAATGTGCACCTCGGAGCCATTTTTTCAATTTTTTTTATTCAAATTTTAATTATTAAAAACTTAAGCCAAATTTCGACGTATTTGGCCTTTTTTCCGACAATAACTTCCGAAAGAATTATGGCATGAAAATGAGTTTTATACCAGTTTAAAGTGTAAACAATTATCTTTCCAATAATATTACTATGAGTACTGTGCAATAATTCATTTCAATTTTACAAGGTTTTTAATTGTCATGAACTGCGTTCAAGTCGCTCAAGGAGACTGGGTTTTCGACTGACCGGGGGTAGAGATTGAAGGTAGGGAGGAAGGGCGGGGAGCAAACAGGTTATAGAGGGTAAACGGAAAGTTCGGAGAGGGAAAATTTCGTAGATCACTTCCAAAAGTCTTTTTTCCCGAAAATTTTTTGGTTTTAATGAATTATGGATAGCAAATGTTGACATTTTAACAAAAAATTTCAAATTTTAATGCATTTTAAATGTATTTGGGACGTGAAATACTTACTGCGAGATTTTATTAGATTTTCAGAGTATTTATTCTAATTATATGCCGAACCAATATTTCAACAAACTCACTTAGTATACACAAATAGAAGCTTCAATAAGGTTACAAGAAGTTCAAGGCAATATTTGAGAAGTGGCAGTGGATAATTGCAATCTTTTAAATTCTATCAATATTAAATTTCATTTACCTACTGACAAACTTTGAAGTTTGACTTGATGTAACTGAAAATGATCTATCTATTTTATTCTGGATGTATTTGAATTTCATTTTTGATTTTGGAGCTATTTCATCTAAAAAGCATCTAAAAATTCAAGATTTTAAACATTTCACTTGGTTTATAGTAGTCATTTGTTGAAATCTTGAGTTTTATATATCATCTTTCAAGGCTAACAGTTTATTATGATCAGAAACTTCAATTGGAAATTACTTCATCGGATAGCTTTAATTCTAAATTTTTGATGTAAAATATAAAAATAACAACTAATTAAAACAACCTGCTAATTTCAAATTTTACGGATATAACTGAATCATTTTAATTAATAAGTTACGCGAACCATCTGGTCGCCGAAGGCGGCTAGTTTTTAATAAAGTTGTTCTTTGTGAAACTAATTTTTAAGTGTTTTTTTTTCTCTTAATAGAAACCAAGTTAAGTGTCTTCAAAAGTCGTAGAACTACTTTGAGGAAAAATGGTTTAACGGAATTAAAAGAGAAGGTTTTTTCCCCCAGAATTTATTGAATTTCAGCACCTAACTATTCGTGTAATCAATCAAAATCCTGAAATCGATCCAATCTTTTGTTCGTTTAGAGAAATAATTTAGATAAAAGAAGATGATGATTTCATAAAAATTGGTTTTAGAATAAATTTAGAAGAATATTTTTTTCCAGAAGAAAAGTCTGGGGCATTAAAGAATTAGTTCTAAATCAAACATTAGAATTAGTCTGAAACATTAAAATAAAACGTCTACAATCAAGCGTCTGAAGGTTGTTTTAAATTTTTTCAAAGAAAAATAAAGGCATATTTATGATAGAAGGAATCTTCTATGCATGTTTTAAATCTCTTATATGGAAGAATTGCAATGTATTTTATTTAAGGAAGGCAGAAACAGAGAAAAAAATGAAATCTTTCTAAATTGAAAGTAATAATAAATAAATGAAAAATATTAAATCTATGTCATTTTTTAAAACAGAATCAATATTTAGATATGGATCATGAATTATAGAAATTTAAAAAATCTTGGTTAGTTAATAAAGCACTAGCTCAATTTCGCTATTCCTCGTATTTAGTTAAATTATTGTTAAAAATAATTTTCCCATTTAAATGTGAAATATTTCGTTAATTATATTGTTTCTTGAATTTTTCTTAATAAAATATGATACTTGGTAAAAAAATTCATTTTCAAGGAATTATATTTCCATTTTTTTGCTAAAAAAATGCTACAGAAATGGCAAAAATTCAACCAGTTTGTAATGTATAATATACGCCATACTCCAATAATACCGTAAAAAAGGGCAAATAATTATTAAAAAGTTTATTTTTCGTTAGCGGGAATATAAGGAATAATTTTTCATCCTAATTTCTATTATTATCAAGTGAAAACCCAGAGAATGCTTCTTTTGCAACCTTCAAGAATTCTTTCATTGGTTTCTTCCCGACATAACAAGATATAAACATGATTTTATACATGCTGGAAGGAAAAGATAAAAAGGCAAGTAAAACGGCATAACAAAGAAATTGAAGATTCAAACCAAAGCACTTCAAATGATAGAAGGTAACCAACTATCGCGGTACAAGATCGACCAAATGCTATTTTTCTGAAAAAAAAATGGCATTGTACTTGCAGTATAACTTTCATTTTTAATTTTAAGAGGTAAAGAATGGAAACAATTCAATAAAAAGCAGTAAATTGCTTTGCATTTTGCATTAATGTTTGGAACAAACAACAAATCGGGAAACAATGCTGGTAGTGAATAGTTAACAGATTTTATAACGAATTGTATTCGAAAATTCACTCTGTATCCATCTCTCTCAAATCTTTCACCTTTATTTTCCGGAAAAACGTGCCATTTAAATCATAATATAACTTTCGTATTTAATTTTTACGAAATAAAGGATGAAAGAAAGAACAGTAAACATCAATAATATGCTTAACATTTTGCATGTTTCGATATATAAACTTCGAAAAACACCCCGAAGGGCCCTATGAGGGTCACGAATAGTTAACAAACCCAAACGCGATTCCAAAATTTATAGCGTATCCATTTCCTTTGTCTTGCCTTGTTTTTTCCTGGGAAAAGATTTCATTACATTTTCAGTATAACTTTCGCATTTAATTCCACGAGATAAGAAATGAAAAAAAAGTGGAATAAAAATCAATAATTCGTATATATGTTTGCATGCTTCAATAAATAAACTGTGAAGAACACCCCACTGAGAAACAGTGTTGGCATTGAATAGTAAACAGAACTAAACACGAATCGTATTTGAAATCCACTGCTGATTCTCTTCCAAGTCTCTTCCATTGTTATTCTCCTGAAAAAATGCCTTTGCTTTTACAGTACAACCTTTCATTTTATTTTTATAAGGTAAAGGATAAAAATTGCCATAAAAATCAATAATTTGCATACAAGTTTGCATGCTTCAATAAATAAAGTGCTAGAAACACCTCACTCGGCAGTGAATAGTTAAGAGACCTAAACACGAATTGTATTCTGAAATTTTTCCGCCGCGTATCCATATGCAGAAAAAACTTTACTATTATTCATGATTTCGTTGAAAACCAATTTCCCGGGTGAAATAGATGGCCTCGAAATATTTTTATTGCCGATTTTTGTCATTCTCCCTCTTGTGTCTCTTTTTACGACTAGGCTCAGCTGGCGGAAAACCTCTAAAATATTGTCGGACTTAGTCGTCCTCCACTCGAAAGCTTTACCGCCAAACCCCACTGGGATCATCGCTTTGTCGCTTCAATCAAAACAAATGGATCACAAGCCGATCTCCGGAGAGCGATTGAAGATTCCCCCTTCACCAAGCAAGCCTCCATTCCTCGCTTTACACGATCTCGTAAATTTCGAGTACGTTAATTCGGTTTAGTAATGTATAAAATGCATATTTTACTACAGCATGATTTATCCCAAATCGTGTAGGGAGCGTAACGAAGTTTTATAACGCACTTTGTCAATTTTTTTTTCTGGGCTCCAAACAAAACTCACTTTTTATTCGAAGCACCGTCTTTATTTTTATTCTTTGGAATTATGGTTCTTTTTTTTCCTGAAAATATATATAAAATCTGTGTTCGAATCGAGTGCAGTGAAAGGTAATTTTAGCAATGTTTGAAAAAATCGAGGTGGTTCAGGAATGGGGCAATAGTTTGGAAAATTTATCTGGTTTTTTATCCCGTGAAAGAAAAGTATTTCGGTCGGTTTTTTGGGATTTCGTTACCTCCTCAACAATATATCTCTATGTCTCTTTAACGTACAAACTCTGTTCGTACATTTTTGAACGATTTTGACATAATATAAATCAGGTTTTTATACAAAATTCTTGCGCCTTAAACATTCTTTTGATTGCTCTATTTCATAACTATCATTCCACATCTTAATTTCCAAGATAATTGTATTTGTAAAAATAATATATGCAGTTTATCCCATTTTTCTAAGACAGCTTTCCATACTCCTTTTTTGGAATCTACGACTGTTCATTGCTTTTTCAATAGTCGAAACCCGATAAAGACCTTTCGTGATACATCTAATGACTTAGAAGAATGTGAGTTAAAGGCATGGAATTGATACTGATTTCTTGTTCCATTTTTTCCAACAATTTAATAGTGGATTTAGATGTATGGTTGCTTGCCTTATTTTGATGGAGTTCTACTGCTTAATGAGTGTATAGGTAAAGAGATATCATTTCTTCTTTAAATATTGTCAATAAAATATTATTTTGGTAATATGAAGAATTAATTCTTACATTTTTTCGTCTTTCCTTATTGTTAATTTTCCATTATATACAAAACCACCAACAACCCTTATCCTTTACAAAAAGTTTCTTTCGATTATTTGTGCGAAGTTCTCAAACTTTCTCCTTATTTTATGGCAATAAACAGATCTTTCGTTATTACAATCATTTAGGTATATGCAAGTTTCTCAAAACTTCTTTTTATGCCTTTCTTCGGGTAATTGTCTTTTTCCAACGTCCAGCGATTTTCGCCTATCATGGTGATATTCCATATTTCTTTTGATATTGACTTTCCATTTCCTTTAAGCCTTGGTGAAATTTTTCATGACTGCATCTAAATTTTCAGGGAAATAGTCCAGGTGCGAATGGAGAAAATGAACTTTTGAGCTCATAGTACACCCTAATTTCTTGAAGTTTGCTAACATTTCTTCTACAATAGATTTCTAGTTTGGGTCTCATTGGTTTCCAAGAAAATTCATTTCTACTACTTACAAGGATTTCCAGGCTTTTCTCTCATTTGTTTTCATTTTGAACTCAAAATTTTTCATTCTTCATCAGTTTTCTGTAATGTCAGGTTCTACAAATACCCCTTCCTTCAACTCGGATTCCGAAATATCCGGAAACTGTTCACAAAGGTATTTGAAACATTGGTAATGCCTTAACAAATTATTTTATAAGGCCCAATTTTATATGAAGCAGTATTTTCAAATATATTTGGAGGGAAAAGACCAGTATACGAGGTCCATTAGGGACAGAGTGTCCTGCAGATGGAATGTTAGGATAAAATATCTTTTTTTTCTTTAGATTGAAACCTTTTACATTGCATGTACAAAAATAGTTAGGTATGATTTTTAGACTCTCTCTAAGTCATTGGTTGCCTTAATTCTTCTACACAGACGGAACAAACTTTGTGTGGAACCCAAATCTGTAAATGTTGTTTTTTACTGTATAGCTACCTCAGATATTGCAGAAACAATTTGGAGAATTAACATATCCTCTCCTCTCGTAGCCATTTCTCTCAACTGCAATATAAACAAAAAGTAAAAAGCTCTTCTACTCAAAGGTCAGAATTATACACAAGTGTACTGAACTGAACTAAAAAAGACATTTATTGGGGAGTAGGAAAAATGGCAGGAAATAGAATAATGCAGTGTGAGTTAAGGACAGACATGCACCAACAGACTGGTGATCCGGTTTTAACTTATTTTCTCTGGCTTTACTGTTATTTTTAGGCAAGAATTTACTAGCTTAGAAGAAAATCTTAAATAAATGATAGTTTATTTTTTTGGTTAGAATTTATGCAGAGCAAGTTATTATTTAAAATCTCTAAATATGTTTAATATGTTCATACCAATAATATTATGCTGCTTTTAAGTATACAAAATTCGTACATGTTAGACCTGTAATTTGTGGTAAAACTGTTCGTGATGGAATTTTTTAATTATTTCCCAGTAATTAGCATCCCCAAAACTATAAAAAACGCTAATTATTTCTAAGACAATTTTTTCATTTCAGACTTGTGTTATTATTTTTAGACAGTATTGTGCCAACAACTAACGCTGAAAAGAAAGTTCTCACCGAATTTTTAGATGAAACGGAAATCTAGATGTTTCAATTTCTTATCTCAATCCATAACGAAGTGCCTTTATCTGTTAATTAATCAAATTAATTTTACTTAGTAAGCTAAATGAATTTCTTTTGTTAAATCAATCTCACTCCCAAAAAAGATTTTAGTATACCATTACTAGCAAAAAACGACCCTTTAAAGAGCTAAGAAACAGGTATATCACAATTCAAAATATCTTCATGATGAATATACTTAAACATCTCTTTTCACAACATAGTAAATTTTTCATAAATTTGACTCAAGTAAAGCATCGAGTACATTTTTCTTTCACAAATAAACTGGGCTTTGGATACGATCTGATGGCTTTCTATAGTCGAAGATTATCAGTAAATATTTAACAAAAGCCATTCTTTGTTTTAGTTCTTAGATTACAGGTTCCTTAACTGAATTACATAGTTTCATGAAAATATATCTTCATGAAAAGCATTAAAATATTTCCATCTATACTTACTATACTTTGAAATCAGTCATCATCTTCCTTTATTCCTGAATAAAGAAGTGGACTTATTCAAAGCTTTAAAAACTGTCAAGTGAAGAATACCTACATTTTTTCATAAATATTTTCCGTAAATGAAGAAGGTAAAGTAACAGGTCATTAAATTAGGACAGTGATCAGGCATTTCAAAATATTAATTTTTTTAGAGAATATGAGATTTGTGCATCATTGTTGATAAATATCTTCGTTCACATATGGCAATGAAGTCCAATTTATTCAGTTTTGCTAAAATCTCTGCATAACATGATTGCAGTAGAATAGTTTTTGTCAAGCGTCGCTGTCTGGAGGTAACGAAGTTGTTTATCTCCCTAATTCGAATTGCTCTGTCATCTGTTTGAAAGTTTTTATCATCAAACTTTCAATTTTGCCTTTAATATTTTGTTAATCCTCTTAGCGGCCGGACCTGCTTCTCCCGCGTTCCATATTCAGTTCAAAAGCAAATAATTCAAATTTAGATGTATATTTTCATAATAATCTATGAATAAAATATTCTTAAAAAATCAGAGATTTGATAAGATGCAAAATATTTTAGTTTATTCACTTCGAAAGTAAATTTTTCGGCCCATAATGCTATTAAATCACAATAACTGGGAACATAGAGGGTTAATAACACATATATTTCACCACCTACCTTGATAACTAAGACTTGTTTGACTTCTGAAATTTAAGTACTTGTAAAAGGTTTAATTAATGCAGTAGGAATATTAATTATCTGTTAGATTTCAGCAAAAGCATTAATTAACCCATTAACGCCCAAATTAATTTAAAGCATAAATCTCAATAAATGTCTATTAAATTATGTTTAAAACGCCAAGATTAAATTAACTGTGAAGTAGAATTAAATTCGGAGGAAAAAAATTCTTTCTTCTTTTGTTTCTAGAAAAAACATTAAAAAATTGGCAAGAAATCATTTTTACAAACTTTCTTTTACATAAATATTAAAGATTTTAAAAATATAGTAAAATATCAAAAAATAAAAATCACTTTCTAATTCCTTGCATTACCTCAAAAATAAATCAAAGGAAAAATATAAAAAAATTCAAAATGACGACATTTTGACTTCAAAATCTGACTAACTGGTGGTATATCGCTGTTGAAAACTGTTTTAGAATTTGGTGATACCTATTGACTTCACAGAAAAAGCAGAAAAGAAACAATGGAGTGCATTCGGTTCAGCCACGGAAGTGAAATGTAACTGTCCTGCAAACAGGATGCAGGGCATTAATGGGTTAATAATTAAATTTCCAAATGGTGTTCCTTTATATAAACCACAACAAATTAGGAACATATATTGTGTATTTAATAATTAATTGCGCCCTTTTAAATGAACAAATAAGTTCGACCTAACTATCCATTTCGATAAGTTTGAGAGCTCCTTATTACAAATTATAAGGATTAGCTTTTGATGATCTTTGAGAATGGTGTTTTCCAGCGAAAAAAGTTTTTTCTTATTTATAACTTTCTTTGCAGTTAGGGATGTGCTCAAAAGGATATAACAATGTCATTATGATAATGCACTGCTTCAGAAACGGCATATAAAGCATAAACATTATTAAATAAGGAAAACACCCCTAAAGTTTTAGATGTTCCACGATCTAATTGAACGAGCCGATAAATGCGAACGAAAGCACATCTACTTAAAATACTCAGTTCAAGGAGCTCATAAAATCTTTAGTCTTAAAATTTTATAAAGTGCTTTAAAATGATAAAACTGTAGCCATTAATATTTTGAAACATTGTAAATTATTATTTGTAATATCTAAAATAATAATCTATTAAATTTTTATAAACTGCTTTAAAATGATAAAATTGTAGACATTAATATTTTGAAACATTGTAAATTATTATTTGTAATATCTCTTGCAACAGTGCTTATTTACAAGAATTTTACTTTAGACATTAATCGGAATTTAATCAGTACATTAAACATTCATCATAGGTAATTTATGTCCAGTTTCTTTCAAACAAATCAAGAAAATTTAAGAATTTTTCTGATAGCTAATAATAGAGTAAGTTTTATAAATCTACTAGATAAATATGCACCAGGCGTATAGTGGAGGCGGAACGCAATTCTGGCACTGCATTTTTTTACGAAAAATAAATAAGAAAAAATTGTGGAAAACCTCCTTAAAAACAGTACGATTTTTGTCATCCAGGTTAGATAGAGCGGTCTAGTACTGCTTAATTTGCGACTGCATTACTGATGTACACTGACGTAAAGTAAATAATCTATAAAAGGCAAATTTTTTATTTGTAGGAAATATGACTAATACTTGACTATAAAAATAATACTATAAATAATAATAATAATAATAATACTATAAAAATAATCGGTATAATGCTTCATTTCCTCAAGATGGAAACTACTTTTATGTGCTAATTATTATGAATTATTTTCACGATTTTGTTTTTTTTTAATTTCAAAACCTATTTTACATGCCTTAATAATGGAAATTTAATCAGCACAAAAATCATTCATCATAAATAATTTATGTCGGTTCATTTCAAAATAAATCAAGGCAATTTAAAAATTTCACGGATAACTTATAATAAATTATTATTTATCATTCTTCTAAATGCACATAAAGGAAATGATCTAAAAAAGGAAAAAGAGTTCGATTTCTAAGAAATTTAACTAATATTCGAGAATTCTTATAAAAGATCTTTTCAACACTTCCTGTATTCAAGATAGCGACTAGTTTTATGAACTAACTAATTCGACTTATTTTCATGATTTTTCGTTTCTTAATTTCAAAATTTCTTTTGCATACTTTATTTTTTTGTGACATTCCACATTCAGTTAAGCAGTTCTACTATTTTAACATCCTAATTTCACTTTTAATATCAAAAAATAATTTATCCGTTTCAGAGTAAAGATACTAAAATAATTTTTATGTTAAGAACCCAATAAAAATATTATTTAATAAAGTTATAAATATCCACCATTTCTCAGCAACGAATCAGTGTTATATATTTCATGGCAATATACTAGACTGTATGTTTATAGTTGTTTCCTATTTCATTTCACCACAGTCATAAATTATTCTCTATAAATAATTTTGTAGAATGTTTTTATAATTTTTATAGTGAAAAAAATTAAGCTAAAGTGATAAAATTAATTTTAGAAGGTTATATTTTTATACCATATAAATAAAGTAGTAATACATTTAGCTCAAAAAGTAATTCTATTGTATTGGCATATAAAACTTCATAATTTTTAGTTTGAAATTAATTAAAAATAATAAATATGATTGCTATTAAAATATTTAAAAAATTTCACATACATGTTATAGGAGAAAAGCATTCCTATTAATACGTAATAAAAATTTTTTTCTTACCTGAAATGTTATCTAACTTCTCATTACATGCCTTCATATCGTTTAGATTTAAGTTCAGCCTTCAGCAGAAGGTATCTACATCAGTATTATTTAAGAAAAATAAAAGTTAAAGAAGAAATCATATATTCTCTTCTTGATAGAAGACTAAAAAAATAAATTAAAGAAATTGTATTTTATTATGAAACAATTAATATATTGTTCTTAAAATGCTACAGATTCTTCATTTTGATACAGGACACGAATCTTCACAGATTATCAAATGATTTAGACAACTAATGTTATTAAAATATTGTAGGCATAATTACAAACAATTACTGTTTAAAATTATCAACTTTTTGAAAAATTATAAGCATGTCATCATTAATGCATTAATGAAGAGATAAAATAGTTTTTTAAAAAGTTCTCACAATTGCTTCATAATTCAAAAATTGTCAAATCACTCTTGCTTAGGTTCTTGTCCTTTTCCTCCCCACGAAGCCCTTGGAGAGAAAATGGGCCATCGTGTATAAACGGATGACTTGAGATAGTCGCGAAGCACTGGCAAGCTTCTAACCCTCTCCTGATAGTCTCTCAAAGTTGGAAAGTCTGCCAGAACATTAGGGATGAGATATCGGTAGAAATCGATAGTATCAAAAGCCATAAAATCAACGTAAGTGACTGAGTCGCCTGCTAAGAACTTTCTGTTTCCAAGGAAGTTGGCAACAAATTTCAGCTCTGCTGGAACTTTAGCGACGAAGTCTGGTCTTAACTTTTCAAAGTTTTCATCGTAGATTACTCGGATAAAGCTGTCACGGAAATCAATAATCTGCTGTTCGGCCAAAGAAACTCGAAGTTTCTCTTCTTCAGTCTTCCCATCAAGTCCATATTTTCCAGCTAAATATCTCAAGATGGTGGTACTTTGGGTCAGTCTTATATTACCATCGATGTAGTATGGCAGATTGGGAAAATCTAGGTTTAGAGAGAACTTGACTTTTTCCCAAGTTGAACGGTCATCTGCTGGATACCTTTTATCTTCAAAGTCGACATTCTTGAAGTAAAGAAGGTATCTAATAGGTTCAACCAGTCCACGAATATCCCAGTATCCCAGAGTAGGCTTCGACATTTTGACCAGACCACACAATTAAGGCTCACTAAAGGAACAGCTATGGTAATTACAGAAGTTTTTCTATTTTTATAATAAAAGCTTATCGTTGAGTTTCAGATAAATTATCTTTATGCGGCCCAACGTTTCTTTGCATCTGATAGTAAGTATCACACACTTATTAAATTACAGGTGTGTGTGTTGAGTAACGTCAAAGTATTCCTCTGTAGAATGATTATCAGTGCTTAAACTTTGTTTGATATGTGTCTAAAGAGGAAACCGAATAGATTACGTGGATAGAAACAAGGTCAAGTAAATGTCTGAAATGAAGCCGAGATAGATTTTTCTGGAGATTGATAAATGTATTAGAGGATTTTTTGCGACTCATTTTATTAAAAAAAGTTTTTTAAAACATTTTTTTAGAATTCTTAAGAAATGCTGGGAATAAGGAACTGGGAATAAAGAAATACTGACAGAAAGGAACTAATCAACATTTACTGAATATCAGGTAATTTTACAAAGTGAAGTGACATTTGTGTTAGTTCCTTTTAAAATTCTTCTTTTAAGATTTTTCTTTTAAAGTAGAACTTTGAAAGAAAAATATTTAATAAAGTAAAATTTATGTTAACTTGGAATATTTTTTAAAAATGTATATAAATTCAGCATAAAAATGTTTTTGATCATTTTCACTCTGTAAATATTTCCCCAATCGGCAGCTGATCTTTATTTGTCACGACATATTAGAATTAAACCAAATTTATTGCTCTCCTTTTGGAATGACAAAATGAATTTATTGACATGCAGTATTATTATGTTAAAATATTTGGTAAAATTTTAAATTTTTTATTCTTTCTTTTTGTTATCTTTATTCTTGAACGACTTTAGTTGTTTATGCGACATAAAATGTTACTTATATTGCTAATGTATGGTGTTATTATTTGCAACATTTTATTATTTTATTGTGAGTTCTCGTTCCTGCATGCTGGCTGCAACTGTTTTTTGTATCTTTTGTGACTTTCTTGTACAGTACTGTGTTATTTTCTATTTTCCTTTGTTTTTTTATTTCGATGTATAATTGTTGATATTGTAATTAATCAAGTAACTATGCATATCAGAGTGAATATTAATTGTAATTTTAGAACTTCTTTTAACTAAGATCTCTCGATTTCAGCATATACAGTGGGTTGCCAAAAATGTGGACTTTTTAAGATTTGCACATTTTTTCGGATATCGCCCGAAAGGCAGGATGGGTTTTCTTACATCTTCGGCCATGTAAAGAAGAGGCTTGAACTCACATTTTACAGTGAAGATTTAGACACGAGACATTTAGGGGATCTACCAGAAATTGACAAGGAAGAAAATTATTTAGGACTCACCCCGTTTCAAAGAAAGCTGTTAATGGTTTGCAATTTTCATCAATGGTTTTGTTTGATATGTGAAATCTTTGCATGGACTTTCATAAAAATTGCAAGTATATTCGGGAAGATATAAAGGTTTTCTTCAAAAGATCCCAAATTTTCCATCCCATTCAGAGTTTTCAATTATATTAAACGAAACTTACAGAATACTTCACAGTATGTTAAAGAAGCATTGTAGTAAAATTTAAAGGAAATCCTTCGAATATAAGAAGAAATATGAGTATTTGTAGTAAATAATTTTTTTGCGCAGTGCGAAACCTAGCGTTATTTTTTTCTCAACTTCAAAGCCAGATATATAGGACAACTTATAAAAAAATTACAGCTATTACAGTGCTGTAATGTGTAGTGAAAGGCTGTAATTTAATATTATTATTAAATTACAGCATTTCAGTGAGGTGAATTTCAATTTCTCTTAAAGAGAAGCTAAACAATGAGTGTTCTTGCACAAATTGATATTTTTTAAACTTGAATCTTTGAATAATTATCGTCGAAATGCAATTTAAATAATGTATTTAATTTATAAGTATACATGGGTATATCAGGGTATTCGACTTTCATAAGATTTAATATTACTCTTCAAAGATGGAAGCTTAAAAAATATCAATTTGTGCAAGAACCCTCATCATTTAGACTCTCTTAGTGCAACTGAAAGTTACCTCGCTGCAATGCAGGTATCTTTCTTAATCTTAGCGATATTTAACTTAAGTTGCCCTATACAAGGTTTCCAAAAAAGTGGAACAAGCGTTTATTTCCTTAAATATTGATCCTAGACATATACTACTTCCCATTACAAAGTTTCATCAAATAAGGTAAGAATTTAAATGAAAATACTTTGACTTCTAGGGGAAATGATAATAAAAAGTTACAAAAATTAAATTTTTATACGGCCCTCGTAGGGCAAAAATTTCAATGGTAAAATGTTTCTCTTTCTTTCATCTATTCACATAGAAAGTTTCACACTTCTTCCTACAGAAATTACAGAGATATAAGAAGACAAATTTATTGGCTTAGACCCCTTTTCCCTACCTCTCACTGCTGTTTGATGCAGCCTTTCGATGTAAATTTCAGGGATAATATACATATTTCAATTAGTTATTAAAAGGAAATAATAATATTAAAAGGAAATTAGGAAATAATAATGTAGTTGTTAACTGTTGCTAAATCTAAAAAAAGAATAAAATAATACATTAATTGAAGTATTTACAATAATAGTTCATCTTGTGAATCTTCAAAAAAAATAGCCACGGTGATATATCAGCAGTGACAGCTCACCTGCTCAGAAACAAGAAATGCTATAAAAATATCACTAGAATACAATTGAAATTCATTTTTTCAAACATAGTTTTACCTTCAAACAGTCCAAACTCTTGTAATTGTAATTATCTGAATTCTATTTTAGAAAATTACAGTCCTGTTTTTCGGTGAGTGCCTTTTAACAACAGAAAACGAATACGTAGTAACCAGCCAAGTTCCAGTTGAGGCAACATGAAAGTGAATCACAAACCTAAAAACAGCCAATAAAAGAGAAATCGAAGAAAAACAAACCAAGAGCACAAAGGCGAACATTGGGTGAGATTGAAAGGGGGAAAAATTGGCCTAACGCCAAACAGGAACATCCGAAAATCCATATATAGCTATGTTCAAAGACAGAAAGGATAGCTATTTGCCTTCTCTCATTATGTCACTTAGTTGTACGCCTTGAGCGAATTTTGGTTCTTTCCAAAACTATTTGGTGTGCATCCCCAACCTATGTCTGTCTTACTTTTTCATTAATTTTCTGTCTTCTTTTCTCGTTTCCATCATTTTTTTATTCATAATCGAACTCTCAGAGTGGAGAATGGAAATAAGAATAAAAACGAAAATACGAGTTTTTAAAATAATTTTAGTGAGTTCTGTAACTCTTCAACACTAAAGGACGAGTAGTCACTGCCTTTAGGTAAATCTTAACATTACACACAACGCTGAGAGCAAATAATTTAATATTCCTGTCTGATATTAGGCTATTTTCCTGTTTTATGTTAAATTTTATTTTTTCATGTTATCCTTCCATTCTTTATGAAGTCGATAGTTGCAACTATCTGCCAACGAAAATGAGTTACAGTATGTGTCATTGGCAATTTCTTTCAATCAAGATGATTGGATGATGTATTACTTGACAAATATTTGCATTTTGCAGTTTTTCTATCTATACTTATAAAAGGCAATGTTTGTGTGAATGCGTTCTTGCGCGCGATGATCAGAAGAATCTATCGCACTTACAGCCTTGAAATTTGGCACACAGGTAGTCTTAATGGTTTTTCAATGAACCTTGAAGTCGGAATTTTAAAATTTTATCTAGAAAATTTTTTATTTAATATTTTGTGTTGTTTTGGGTGATTTTTCGCACTAATTTCTCAATAGCATGGCTTCAGATAATTGTATGAAAAAAATAGATACACCATCGGAAAGAGAGAGAAAACGATTTCTGTTCTAATAAAGTTAGTTTTGAATTTCTAACTTAATTTACTGAATTTTGAGAAATTTTCAAAAATACTCAGTTAACCCTAAAAAACTTAATTTGGAACTTCAATTTCTTGCATCCGCCGTTCTAATTTTGTAATCAATTTGAAAGTTGTTGAAGTAACAAATATAACGTTTCTCCGTGATTTAAAAGAAGAATGGTTAAAATTGAACAGTTGGTTGAATTTTAATTAATTTTTTTCTGAAGTCTTAAAAATTTTTCTAATTAAAATTCCCTTCACGATTCTTCGTAATCAAGGTCGCGTGACGTATTTTTCCAACATGCATTTCGTCGAAACCACGTGACGTCATAATCCCTTTGCTTCGCGTCTGATAGATACCTTCAGTTACAGAAGACTGGAAAAAATTAAATATGTCTTCAAGGAGATATTTACATATTGTGGCTTCAAACTTTAAACCTGAAGTGGAAGATCTTTCATCTCTCTCTCTCTTTTTCCCCCCTTTCTTCTCTGATACATTATGGATATATTTAAATACCACAGAAATTATATTTGTTGTATTGTTCCATTTGAAATCGTTTAAAACTTCATTAGGTAAGCCTTCCCAACATCCATTGTTGCAATTTCATTGGCTGACGGTGTAGAGCGCAGGATACGTCATAACCTTCAACTGAATGCCTTTGATTATATTTTCGGCAGTGTCTTAACGTGTTTATTTATTTCGCATGTTTTGCTTTCTGTATAATAATCATTTGCATATTGCGATTTTTTAATATTGTTTCAGATTAACGTACTCTGTACTGTTTTTCTACAGTTGAAATGTCATTATACCGAAGAAGAATAAGGGGGGAAATCAGTAATGTGTATCTTTTGTTTTCAAAACTTTTTCATGTCATTGCGGGCGTTTTTAAATTTTTTTTTTATTTTGTTGAAGTTCTGATTCCACGGGCAACGCCGTGCGCATACTGCTAGTGTCAAATAAATTCGCATTTCGGCAAGAAACATCTCAATGTACATTTATGAGCAGTCCCTTTAAATTTAAAGATTAATAAATCTCTGCAAGTTTTGCAGACAGAATCGTGAAACTAAGTTTATACATAGATGAGTGTAAGAGGAACATTTTACTCATTGACAGTTTTGCTCTATGAGGGAACGTATAACGATTTAATTTCTTAACTTTTTATTTTCTACTTCCACAGAATCTAAGGTAATTTCACTTATTTTCTTGAATTTTCTTTTCTTAATATCAAACTTTCTTTTGCATGCCTTATTTTTTATGTTATTCCACATTCAGTTTGACAAGGGCAAGAGTTGATTGTTTAATGTGCAGGATGTGACATTTCGAATTATCTTATTAGTACAACTCTTCCATGAAAAAAAATTCGTTACTAAGTGTCAATTTCAATATGCTTTGCCATAAAAAAATGAATTTTACTGGTTTTACCCAACTAAATCATAAAGTTGTTAACTGATTAAAATGAAAAATATGTGTCTATTACTATGCTTAAGAAATTTAAGCAGCAATTGTAGGAAATTTTTCTATAATGTTTCATTTTTTAATAAACTGCAGGTGTATATGTTGTTTACTTGTAGTTGTTTTATTTGTTTATACTAGAGTTTAGCAGCTAAAAAATATATAAAGGATAATTTAAATATTTAAAAAATGACTTCTATATAGAATACACGGATCAAGCTTGTAGACCAAAAATGCTAGATATGCAAGAATTAAAAGCATTATTAATAGGAGATTTATAACAGTTGCTTAAAAAGTTATAACAAAATTAAACGTTGAATTATCCAATGAATTTAGGGGACAGATGATAACACACGATGTTCACCATCGTCCAAAACGATACGGAAAAGCAGAAGTTGCCGTTTTACGAGTAGTTGCTCATAAATCCACTCCAGCTGAACATCAGCTATTAGAAATATGAAATAACTAAATAAATAAGAGAATATAAATAAATATACAGGGTGTCCGAAATGTATCTTTACACTTTGTTAAAATAATTAAAAATAAACAAACAATGATATGCAATTACGGTCTTTTATCTATACTTATAAAGGGCAATGTTTGTGTGTGTGTGTGTTTGTCTGCGATGTCTAGAACAATCTATCACACTCACAACCTTGAAGTTTGGCACACAGATAGTCGTAATGGTGACTGAATGCACCTCGAAGCCGAAAGTTTAAAATTTAATCTAGAAAATTTTTTATTTAATGCTTTGTGTTGTTTTGGTTGATTTTTGCACTAATTTATCAATAGCATGATTTTGGATAATTGTACGAAAAAAATAGATACACCATCAGAAAGAGCACGCGATTTCCGTTCTAATGAAGTTAGTTTTGAATTTCTAACGTAATTTACTGAATTTTGAGAAATTTAAAAAAATAGTCAGTTTTGCCATCAGAATGTTATTTTTGTTTTTAAATTTGTTGCATCCGACTTTCTAATAACACTAATATTTTCAATTTTTTTCAGCTTATAACTAAAACGGTTCTACCGGATTTAAAACAAGAACGGTTAAAATATCTTTTCCCGTTTTTTTTAATTAATTTTTTTCTGGGCAGATGAAAGTTATTTTTCTCGAGCTAATTTTCTCCCGCCACACTTTTCCGGAACGCAGCTGGCTATGTGATTGGTTGAAGGGGAGGTGACGTCATAACCTTGAATTGGGTGACTGATTATTATTTTCGGCAGTATCTTAACGTATTTATTCATCTCGCATACTTTGCTTGCAGTATAATAATTTTCACGTTGCAATTTTTTAATATTGTTTATCGCGAAAAAAAATAAGCGGGAAAATCAATAATATATGTATCTTTTGTTTTTTTTTCAGAACTTTTTCATGCCAATTGTGGGAGGGTTTTTTTTCATTTTGTTGAAGTCCTGATTCCACGGGCAACGCCGTGCGCGTACTGCTAGTGTTCTATAAAGAAAATACTAAAGTTTTTTTAAAAATGAAGTGTAAACTAGACGGCGCTACGTCAATGTTTTGCAACATTCTCGTTTCAATATGGCTTCACCACAAGAACAAGTGCAAGTAGTAGCGTGGTTTATCGAACAGGTACATCGTAAATTTCGGACTACCTACAATCGAAGTCCACCTTCAAGGCCCATAATTTACGAATGGCGTGAAGGATTTATGACGACAGGTAGCGCATTGCCAAAACCAAAATCTGACCGCCCTAGCAATATCTTCGGTGACGTTAAACGAATTCAAGAAACCTTTCGTCGTAGTCCTCGTAAATCGATTCGCAGCTCGGCCCAGCATTTATAAATACCGAGATCAACTGTGCATGATGTAGTGCATAAAAAAATTACAGATTCATGCGTTTAAACTTCAATTGTTGCATGAGTAAAAGCCTGATGATAAGCCTCGACGTCGAACATTTGCAGAAGAAATGTTATAGAAATTGGAGGATGATGAAAATTTTCTACAACGTGTAATGTTTTTAGATGAGGCAACGTTTCACGTATCAGGTATTGTTAACCGATACAATACTCGAATGTGGGAATTAGAAAATCTCATGCCGTACTGGAGCAAGCAGGAGACAGCCTTAAAGTAAACGTGTGGTGTGGGTTTACTTCATGATTTGAATTATAGGGCCTTTTTTCTTTTCCAAAGTAACTTGTCCGCTCTGATAATTACCTTGATATGCTTGAAATATTAGATTTCCTCAAATAGAGGATGTTATGTGAAATATTCATATGATTTGCCATTTTATTTTGTAAAGTCGGCTGGTGAGTAATTGAATACTTACATGACTCATTAAAAATTCCATCGGCGGATCATATCCGGTGAGTGACTT
Source organism: Araneus ventricosus (assembly GCA_013235015.1). Classification (NCBI taxonomy): domain Eukaryota; kingdom Metazoa; phylum Arthropoda; class Arachnida; order Araneae; family Araneidae; genus Araneus; species Araneus ventricosus. Next base: position 319,170 of record BGPR01000020.1, on the reverse strand, counting down.
AGGGTTGCAATTAAATAAAAAGTCTGTCAACTTTGGCGCTTGTTTAGTATGGCAAGGGATTATGAGGAAGCTAACCAATGACAGCGGATAGTGTTGAATCAAGCTGAATGCCAAAAGTGGGTGGCAAAAGAGGAAAACTGGGGGTTGGCGATATTTTTCTTACAGTGTGCAGAACAAATACAAAAATTAATTACTTTTCAGCTTAAATTCCCAAAATATTCTTTTATCAAAATGAATATTTTCTGAACAATTTTATCAAATTGGGATTCAAATAAAAAAAATCATAACGTGGTTTACAAACTACGAATTTTTTTTATTATAAGGCAATTAAATACATATGCATAAACACCACATCAAAAATGATACTTAAAACCACGTGTGGAATCTTTTTTGAATCCCAACACATATATAAATATAAAACCATTCACAAACATATACATAAATAGATTACAAAATACTTCCAGGAAATTGTTCCCTTAGGAGCAGATCCCGATAGTGCAATTGTTACCATCAAGATAAATTATGATCTTAAAACGTTTATCCTCCAAATTCGTGACTCTCGTAAAATTATTAGCTTAGATCGTATAGTTGATTTCAAAAAGTAAGCAAGCTCCGAATAATACAAACAAATTATTTACAACATATTCACACTACCGATATGGCAATATAAGGTAAGATTAGCCTGGCTGGTGAGCTTTTATATTTTTAACTCAAATATCTATCGAGGTCTGCTGCTATATTTTAATGTTATTGATTGCCAAATATTAATAAAAGGAGTGACTTATCTGGGATATAGGAGTGCAGTCGGGGGCGCTTTATCACAATGGCATATCATTATCATCCGGCCGAGTTGCGTCGTTTTGATTTCACTTTTTTATCTCATCCACAAACAACGTTCATCCTTCTTCGCCGGTTACCAACTTCCCTTCTGTCTTTTTCTTTTTTCATTCACTTTTTCGTCCTCCTAAAAAAAATCGCCAACCCCCAGTTTTCTTCTTTTGCCACCCACTTTTGGCATTCAGCTTGGTCCAACACTATCCGCTGTCATTGATTGGCTTCTTCATAATCCGTAGCCATGCTAAACAAGCGCCAAAGTTGACAAACTTTTTTTAAAAAATTGCAACCCTAAGTCACTCACTGGATATGATCCTCCGATGGAATTTTTAATGAGTTATGTAAGTATTCAATTTCTCACCAGCCAACTTTACAAAATAAAATGGCGAACCTTATGAATATTTCACACAAGGACTTGCAACCCAATATCATTTTCCAGCAGGATGGGGCACCACGACACTGGAGTTTGGAAGTGCGAAAGGTTTTAGGTGAAAAATTCCCCAGGCGTTGGATTGGATCAGGAGGTCCAATACGGTGGCCACCTAGATCTCCAGACATGGATGCTTTGGACTTCTTTTTATGGGGATACGTGAAAAACATTGTTTATCAATCTCCAATTCGTGACACTGATGAATTAAAAAGTCGAATTACAGGGGCCATCCAAACTGTTGATTCTGCAATGCTTCATAGAACGTGGTTAGAAATCTCGTATAGACTCGATATATTGCGCGCGACTAATGGTACGTACATTAAAATCGTGGAATAAAACATTGCAAAAAAAAAAAAACCCCAGTTTGATATCTTCTTTATAGAACATAAAATACCGTAAGTGCATTTCATTGTTTGTTTATTTTTAATTATTTTTTAAGCGTGTAAAGATACATTTCGGGCACCCTGTAATTTACAGAACTTAATGATCTGTCAAACGATTAATTGGACAGAACTTGGATTATATACAAGTTGCGCTACCAGGTAATGAATTTGAGAAAAAATTATTTTAAGATTTCGTAATATTTATAACAATGAATTTTGAAATATATTAAAGAACAATGTATGAATATATTATGAAATATATTACGCTGGGGAACAAAAAAAAAACCTTTTTTTTTCATTTTCCAAGGAAATTTTAACGGTTTTAAGGTATCATGACGCTTCTGATATCAAAACTAATTAATTTTTGCCGAATCGGCTCTATTTTTTGAAATAATGCATATTGTCAACATTTCAACAGTGTCTGCGGTAGGGTGGGCCGAAAAAAGTTATTTTTTTTTCATGTCACTATACAGTGGGAAAATTTGCGAATTTGTAAGAAATAAAACGTGGGAAAAAATTAATTAAATTGATTGATATCTACCGCTCCCTCATGGGCTTTAAAAGCCCCCCCAAAAATGGCAAAATTTGTCTGTTTTTCTTTACTTATTAAAATTTTTAAAATTTCTCTAAATCTCTTTATTGTAACATTAGCTGTTAAGTACTCAACTTCTTAAGAGTAATAAATTTTATTTTATCAAAATCAATCTATGATTTCCTGTTTCAGATTACTTTCAAAGTTGTCAAAAATATGTGAAATTGCTTCAATGTGCAATTTTTAGTTCCTACTCAACATCATAATCTTCACACATCATTTTGTCGATGAATTGCATCAGGTCGATATATATGCATAGCAAAGGTTATTTAGGTTTAGAAAATATCAAATTTATTTATTTTCTTTGTTTTGGAAAACTAAGCTCCAGAACTAGAATAACACTTGTTAGTTCAGAACATATGCCAAGAATATAGAGAGTAACAAAAATTAACACACCTTTAAGAAAAGACATAGTTTAACAGGATATCAAAGGAATGGAACAAAGATATCAAGGGAGGTGGGACACACACAGATGGTGGCAGATTACTGCTAGAGACTCCAACGCGAATTTTCCACTGTACGCAAGAGGAAAACATATAAAAGCTTTTATATGAAGTAACTGAATCAGCTTATTTAATTTTCATTTCATTGGGCTCAGTGCATTATCATCATGTATTTTTACCATACCATTATGATTAATCTATTTTATTTGCTGAAATTCATTCCTTTATTTCATTCATTAATATTGCTTCAAATTTTTTCTTTAACTTACATTTGATACAGATTTTATGTGATTTCTGTATAGATTTATCTTAAGATTTAAATATTGACTACTCTTTAAGATTAAGTTGATTTATTGCATTGACTTAATTTTAATATTGATTTATATTGACTCAGTTTCAATGCGATTTGAATGTTTCGTACATATTACTATTGAAATATAATTTTCACTTTATCTCCAAAACTAGAGCCAACTGACAAAAAGAATGCTGGATCCGGAATCGGCACACAAAATTACCCTAAAATCACCGGGATTTCATCGGCAAAAAATCACTGTTGACCAGTGTTATACAGGGTGTCCACACTTATCTTGGTCCAATAGCTAATTTCTAAACCGTTAGAGATAGACATATAGTTCCAATTGGAAAAATGATTTAAATAAAGGGAAGAATTATAATATTTGTGTTTTGAGTGAATAGATATATTCCTGAAAAAGTTACGAAATCTAACTTTTTATACAGTCCTCCGATCCTATCAATCATATTTAGTAAAATATTTCTGATACTCTAACATTTTAAACAAAAAAAAGTCCCGCTCTTCTGCCACTAAAACTGACCGAGTTATGGAGCTTCGAATATCGCTGACTTAGACCACTTTACACTATTTTAATAGCCGTCTTGCAGACGATCCACGAATCAATGCTCAGCACTTGCTCGACGAGGCAGCTGAATGGTTAAATATCATGAAATTCAAAGCTATATAACTCACTCAGTTTCAGTCGCAGAAGAGTGGGACTTTTTTGGTTTAAAATGCTAGAGTGTCAAGAATATTTTACTAAATATGACTAATAGGACCGGGGGACCGTATAAAAAGTTAGAATTCGTAACTTTTTCAGAAATATATTTAGTGATTCAAAAAACATAAAATATAATTCTTCCCTTTATTTAAAGCATTTTTTCCAATTGGAACTATATGTCCATCTCTAACGGTTTAGAAATTAGCTATTGGACCACGATAAGTGTGGACACCCTGTATAATTAATATATTTCATAATATAAAATATATTGTGAAATATATCAAAGGAAGTAGAAAATAATTAAAATAAAAAATATTACTTTTTAGCACACTAATAAAAGTGTCTTTTTAAAAACTGTTTTTATTAATTTATTTTTTATCATTCTTCGTGTTCTAGATTTAGAGTCTTTCAGACCAGATTATAGCATTGCTAGTATTCTTCTGTATATTGTTTCAGAGTTTCACTAAGTACTGTATTTCGCTCATTATTTTTGTTTTTCGAACTTTTGATGCTAATTTTACTGGACAATCAGAAGATGTCTACACGGAGTGTTTCTTAAAAACTTGGCTCACATATGTAGCCCAGGTGAAAATGAAATTGAAGAGTCTGTACTCACCTACTGTACGGAATATTTTTGACGAGATGCCTAATCAGTTTACAGATTTCTTTGTGTGTCGTGAATTGAGAATCCTAGTTATATCTGAGTTTACAATTCTCTCTTCGTTTCTAAAGCTACTTGTTTAGTTGCTGATTGAATAAGAAGAATTAATTTCTCCTTGCAAGTATATGTGTTCTAGCTTGAAATATCTTCTCGGTATTATAGTAATCTGGGTTAAAACATTTTAAAATTCTTCTGGATTGTGTAACGTTTACTAATTAAAAATATTTATAATTCAGTTAGTTTTTCTCAATAGGAAGACGCATGTTTCTCTGTGAATAGCACTGAGCTATTAGTTTTTATGAAGGAAAAAAATCATACGTTATATTTAATTCCAACAATTAAGTAAATAAAAGTGATCAATGAAGCGAAATTGCGAGGCCAGTTACAAGTGACATTAATTTATTTTAGTCGGTATTAAACTTTTTGCCATCAATCAGGATGTATGTTTCATGAAAATGCACAGAAATGTTTTATGGAAGTCACCCGCATATCTAATCTGAGGTTCATCATTCAAAAAGAGCTTGGAGATTCTCAGCATTTAGAACAGTAGCATTATAGAAATTTTAAGAATGAAGTTAAGTCTCTTCCAATGTTGAACTCGTTTTCTATGTCTAGCTCGGAAATTGAAACAAAACGTTTGAAATTTGACTCAATCACATGCAAACCTCATCCGAAAGCAGCAAAATACTAGTTCTTATAAAAATATTAATATTTATTTTAAAGAAAAATAGGAATATAAAATAAATATTGGGGAATGTTTTTATAACTTGTTATTTAAAATACTCAGTGTAAAAAGCTCATAAAATCTTTTGTCTTTCACGTTCATCAACTATTTTAAAATAATAAATATGTAGACATTAATATTTTTAAATTCTTTAAATTATTATTCGTAATATCTCTTGCAACAATGTTTATTTACAAGAATTTTACTTTAGACTTTAATCAGAATTTAATGAGCACATTAAACATTCATCATAGGTAATTTATGCCCCAGTTTCTTTTAAACAAGTAAAGAAAATTTAAGAATTTTCCGGACAGATAGTAATAGAGTAAGTTATATAAATCTACTAGATACATATACACTGATGTAAAGCAAATAAGCTATAAAGGTCAAACATTTTTTTTATTTGTAGCAAATGTGCTTGCTAACACTTGATCATTGTTAATAGACAATCGGCTCCATTTCCTCTAGACGGAAACTACTTTTATGAATTAATTATCATGACTTAGTTTCACGATTTTGTTCTTAATTTCAAAACCTATTTTATATGCCTTAATAATCGAAATTTAATTAGCACAAAGATTTTTCATTTTAGATAATTCATGTCTGTTCATTTTAAAATAAATCAAGAAAATTTTAAAATTTCACTGATAACTTATAATAAATTAATATTTATCAATTTTTCTAAATGCATTTACACTGGCATAAAGGAAATGATCTAAAAAGGGAAAATTTTTTGGTTTGTAAGAAATATGACTAATAGTTGAGTATTGTTATAAACGATTTTCTCGATGCTTCATTTCTTCAAGATATTGACTATTTTTAAGAACTAACTAATTTCACTTATTTTCATGAATTTTCTTTTCTTAATATCAAACTTTCTTTTGCATGCCTTATTTTTTATGTAATTCCAGATCCAGTGAAGCAGTTCTACTATAACTGCCTATTTTCCCTTTTATTGCCACAAAATAATTTATACATTTCAGAGTAAAGACAGTAAACTAATTTTTTTATGTTAAGAACCCAATTAAAATCCAAATAAAAATAGTATTTAACAAAATTATAATTACCAAAAATTTCTCAGAGACGTAATATTGAATCAGTGTGTTATATTTCATGGTAATATGCTAGACTTCATGTTCATAGTTGTTTCCTATTTCATTTGATCACAGTCATAAAATATTATCAATAAATAATTTTGTTAAACGTTTTTATAATTGTTATAATGAAAAAATTAAGTTACAATGTTTAAATTAACTTTAGAATGTTATTTTTTATACCATATAATTAAAGTAATAATACATTTAGCTCAAAAAGTAATTTTATTGTATTGACAAAGAAACTTTCATTATTTTTAGTTTGAAATCAATTGAAAATAATAAATATGATTCTAACTAGAATAGCTATTAAAATATTTTTAAAATTTCACATCTATGATATAGGAGAAAAAAAGTTCCGATTAATTCTCATAAAAACCTTTTCTTACCTAAAATGTTATCTAACTTCTCATTACATGCCTTCATATCGTTTAGATTTAAGTTCAGCATTCAGCAGAAGGAATCTACGTTAGTATCATTTCAGAAAAATAAAAATTAAAGAAGAAATCTTAATATTCACTTTTTGACAGAAGACTGCGAAACAAAAAAGTGACGAAATGGTATTTTATTAGAAACAATGTGCTATAAATTCTTCAATTCTATACAGAATACAAATCTTCGCAGATTCTCAAATGATTTAGAGAATTGCTGATATTTAAAAATTGTAGCCATAATTAAAAACACCTACCGTTTAATATTCTCAAAATTTTGAAAAATTATAAAATTGCAAAATAAATCAAGAATATAAAAAGTTTTATAAAAATATTCTCCCAACATGCTCATAATTAAAAATTCGTCAAATCACTCTTGCTTAGGTTCTGATCCTTTGCCTCCCCAATGAGCCCTTGGAGAGAAAATGGGCCATCGGGTATAAACGGATGACTTGAGATAGTCTTGAAGCACTGGCAAGCTTCTAACCCTCTCTTGATAGTCTCTCAAATTTGGAAAGTCTGCCAGAACATTAGGGATGAGGTATCGGTAGAAATCGATGGTATCAAAAGCCATAAAGTCAACGTAAGTGACTGAGTCGCCTGCTAAGAACTCTCTGTTTCCAAGGAAGTTGGCAACAAATTTCAGCTGTGCTGGAACTTTAGCGACGAAGTCTGGTCTTAACTTTTCAAAGTTTTCAGAATGGATTACTCGGATAAAGCTGTCACGGAAATCAGTGATTTGCTGTTCGGCCAAAGAAACTCGAAGTTTCTCTTCTTCAGTCTTCCCATCAAGTCCATATTTTCCAGCCAGGTATCTCAAGATGGTGGTACTTTGAGTCAGTCTTGTATTACCATCGATGTAGTATGGCAGATTGGGAAAATCCAGGTTTAGAGAGAACTTGACTTTTTCCCAAGTTGAGCGGTCATTCTCTGGATACCTTTTATCTTCAAAGTCGACATTCTTGAAATAAAGAAGGTATCTAATAGGTGCACCCAATCCACGATACCCCCAGTATCCCAGAGTAGGCTTCGACATTTTGACCAGACCACACAGTTAAGACTCACTAAAGGAACAGCTATGGTAACGACACAAGTCTTTCAATTTTTATAATAAAAGCTTATCGTAGAGTTTGAGATAAATTATCTTTATGAGGCCCAATTTTTCTTTGCATCTGATAGTAAGTATCGCACACCTATTAAATTGCGGGTGTGTGTGTTGCGTAACTTGAAAATATTCTTCGGTAGATTAATATCAGTGCTTAAACTGTGTTTGATAACTGTCTGTTGAAGAAACAGAGTAGATTGCGTGAATAAAATCAAGGTTATGTAACTGTCATGTATTTTTTAAACTTGAATCTCTCTCTCTTCGAACAGTAATATTAACTTTTATGAAAGTTGAATATCCCCAATACGCATGTATAAATTAAATACATTATTTAAATTGCATTTTGACGAAAACTGTTCAAAGATTTAAGCTTAAAAAATATCAATTTGTGCAAAAACCCTCATCATTTAGATTCTCTCTGTGCAACTGATATTTACCTCACTGCAATGCCGATATCTCTCTTAATCTTAGCGGTATTTAACTGAAATTTCTACGTAAGTTGACCTATATATCTGGCTTTAAAGTTGCGAAAGCAAAATAACGCTAGGTTTCGCACATGCACAGAAAAAAATTATTTACTACAAATAATCATATTTCCTCTAGTATTCGAAATATTTACTTTAAATTTTAATAAAGTGCTTCTTTAACATAATTTATACTATTCTGTAAGTTTTGTATAATTTGGTCGAAAACTCCGCTTATTATAAGAAAAAAACATGCTAGAAAATTTTGGACTTTTATAAGAAAACATATATATCTTCCCGAATATTAATGCAATTTTTACGAAACTCCATATAAATATTACGCTCTTCAAACAAACCATTGATGAAAGTTGCAAATCATTATCAACTTTCTGTGAAACTGCGTGAGTTCTAAATCATTTTCTCCTTCATCAATTTCTGGTCGGTCCCCTAAATGCCTTCGTGACCAAATATTCACTGTAAAATGTCAGTTCAAGCCTCTTATTTACATGGCCGAAGATGAAAGAAAATCCATCTGTCTTTTCGGGAGATATTCGAAAAAATGTACAAATTCTTAAGTGTCTACATTTTTTTTGGCAACCCACTGTACTTTTTGAAGCAGTGGACCTTGAGCTAGAGACACCTACTTTCGTTTTGTTAAATCGAACTAGTTCGTACCAGCAGTTGGTTGCATGCTGAGGTGTCTGTTTTGGTTTACGGTTTGGTCGTCTGATTTTGGTCGCCCGCCGAACTGGTGCCTACTATAGTTTTTTTCCATTAACTTAAATTAGAGTTAGACTTCAAATATCGACTATGCCAGTGGCCGAAAAAATTACTAAATTATATATATATATATGCTTTATTTAGCTCTATATAAAACGAAGTTTAGACGAAATCAATAGATCTAGGCTAAACAAATACATCTATACCATACAAGTTTCGTAGACAAAATTTTACTGGCATATTGTTTTCGTTCTGCTCTAGCTATAGAAAGTTAGTTTTTCTGACTTCCAAATTCATTTTTCACGAACTTACGAAAATCAAACCTCAAGTTTTAAAAATTTAGAATTTTTTTCTGTTTTAGAAAATTTAAAATTTTGCTCTTTAGGTTAATAATAAAATTGTAAAAAATCAAGTTTTAACCTACCATTCAGAAGATTTACTAATATGGTCTTCTAATTATGTAAAAAACGTTAAGAACTACAAAAATTATGATAATTTATTATCGTTTAGTGGAAATAAGTTGTCAAGAAGATTTTTGAGTTGTCAGAGGAATTTTTGTGTCATAATATCTTCTAAAATTACCTTTTAAGAAGTACACAGCCTAAAGGAATTGATATTAAAGTGTAACATGGAGGAACAGCTCAGTAGTTACAGGAATTTATTCAAGATTCATCTGAATTCGCAAGATAATCAAATGCCTCTATCTCCTCATGATTAATTTATTATCATCTTGTCTTAAAGCTGCCAGTGGCGTAGCTAAGAGGAGGGGGCGGTCCTCCCCTGGCAACACTTGGAAAGGTGCGGTAAAATGAGACATGAAGGGAAACAGTTTTATAACTAAAAAGAGCAGGGTCACTAGCTCAATCGTTATGTACATAAAAAAAATAACTACTGTGATTAGTTCATATTTTTTGCCTTTTTTTCGGTAAATTGCCATGTGTGGCAGACGTGAGATTTCGCACCCTATCTGCAGAGATAGAGGGTGTCAAACGACTAATTGCGTTATTAAATAAATTTTTTTCCCCTGGAATATATATATATTTTATTTTGAAGTTTATTTAACTTGTAAAGGAAGGGCGGCAAAAGTTGTAGCTACTCCACTGAAAGCTGTCTGCAGGCGATTGGGGATGTGCTTACTTCTGAACAGCAATCAGATGGCGAAGATAACACCTGGTCGGGCACTCCAATTTTCAAGCTTCTGCACTACAACAGTATTAGGACATCTGATTCTCGATTACAGATTGGATTTAACGGTGGATTTTCGTTGGAAGCATTTCTCAAATCCACAATCCCGAAGTCTAATCTTTGCCACCAGGCCACCTTTCATTTTCTCATCAGAATTGTAACTTTTATTAAGATTCATGCATTTTCATAATGGTTAATAGAAATCTACAGTATTCTAAATCTGCTGATAAAATTTGGATTAAAGCATTCATCCACATTCAGAATTTATGCAAGAAAGTGGGGGATTTATTTATTTTTTATACTGCCCAAATAAGTTTGTAGATAATAGGTTTGTCCGATTTATGCATTGGTTATATTATTTCGAAGAACTGTTTCCTCTTTTAAAGTTAGAATTAGGCTATTCATTTATTTATTGCTATAATTTAAATACAGTCAAACCAAGTTATAAGAAACTCTCAACGGACTGATCCAAAAATTCGCTATAAATAAGATTTCACTATATCCGCTTTTTTATATATTGGCTACTCAAAATTTGCTATAATGAAAGAATGAGTTGTTATATATTTACCTCATCTATTAGCAGTTTTATCAGATACAAGGGAAACAGATGAGCATTCCCCCTGGATTACAAAGGAAGGCGGTTGAGCGATAACCGTTCCTTTGTCGATCCGCCAATTGTCACACTAGGTGATATATCGAAAATGACCATTATAGGGTGGTCGCTGTTAATAGGTTTTTACTTCAGGTAGTGATACCCGGTGACAGGTGAGCTAATTAGTGCGGCTTATTTGGACCAGCTGGTGGATAAAAGTCCTCCACGGAATGAGAGGAGTAGATGATTCTGAGAGACAGAGCTGGCAGAAAGAAAAAGTGGGAGTTTTGCTTTGCTACATCCGAATTCCTTGCTTTTGAAGTCCGTTACAAGCATTTGAAAGTTCATTCATTACATAGGAGTTCAGTTGGGACCATTTGAAAAGTTCTTTATAACCGAGGATTCGTTATACCGGGGTTTGACTGTATTATTCCATTGTTTGATGATTAGAAAATGAGGATTTACTTATAAGGGTTGGAAAGGTAATTGGGGTAACTTAGTTGTATGCATGACGTAAAACAGGATCAGCATGACTGGCTGTTACACGTTACGTTAACACTACACGTTAGTTCGAATCATAACCGTCCCCCAATAAATGAGCTCGTAAAATACAAATCTACCTGTAGGTATTGTGATGCGTTTGTCGACGGTACAGAGCTGTTCAGTAACGATTTACCATAATAGTGTGCGCCTCATTCTGAAGAAACGCCTGGGTATGAGAAAAATTGCATCGCGGTAAATGTCACACCACTTAACCAAAATGCAAAAATAATTTGATTTCAAAGATGATTCAACCACTCCGTGGTATTTGCTACCGAGCTATACCAGAGATGCTTAAAGCGATAGACCGCTCCATCCAAATCATCAACAAAACTGGTATTGCTTCAGGTATTTTACAATTTCCATATCGCTGGCAAAAGGTTGTACAAAACGCTAGCACAGTATCGAAGAATTACAAACGCTTTAAGCAACCTATGTTCTATCAGATATAATTATATAGTTGTCATTATTAAATTTCCTACGGAAGTAATTAATTTTTACAAATAGGCATATTAATAATAGGTGAGATGTACTTATCTGGTCGCGAATTTGGTTTAGATGACGAAAACTCTTTTAAGATAAAAACTTAAGCTCCTTTAACATTTTTTGCTCTTTATTTCCATTTGTAATTTTCATCAAGGAAAGCAATAAACTGATTTTTTTTTGCTTCAAATAAGGAATAAATTTAAATATCGATATGAAAGTCCTCTGATCGTTTGTGTTTCAAGTGCGATATTCACTAACAACCACTTATCATGCTCTAGAGAGCATAATATAGTGCAAACACAACTATTCGAGATTAATTTTCAGTGACAATATATATTTTTTCAGGCGACCCAAATAGCATGTATCGTTGGTGAAGAGAACTGACCAATCACAATCGTATTGAAACAGAACAAATTTTTTTAGGTATGATTATTTAACATACTTTTTATAAAATGTAAAATCTCTAATCGAGATAATGTAATGAATTCCATGTGAAATATCCATTCTGAAATTAAAGAGAATCATCTTCGATGAGCACAAGAGCATGAGCAGTAGCGACGTACTTTTGCCCTTAATCGAAAAGTTTTCCTTTTGTTTGTAATTCAATAATTATTTTTCGTAAATTTCAGGATTCAGTAGCTTTACGTGTATTATGGCAATTTCAGCATTATTCTTAATATTCTGGCAATAGGGGTTCATAAATGGTGAATATAGTAGCAGGTACAAGATTTCACGGTATTTAAGTAAAATATGTAAGGTGCTTGGGTCGAAGATATGTGAAGTCACTTGCCGTTAAATAGTCATGTTAAAATTTTAAATAAATACATTTCTCTCAAAAAATTTTTTTAAAACGCACAAATATTTGCTCAGATTTACATTATATTTCTTATTCCTATCATTTCATCATCTCATTTTAGTGAGGGGCTTTGTAATTCTTTGAAGTAGTAATCCGTTTCGAAGTAGTATGAATGACTACTTTTAAAGTTACTGAGCATCATATTTTAGAATATGGACTTTTTGATAGAAGTGTGTATGTTATCATCTTTGTGTGTGGTCGCGATCATTTATTTTTCAATATCTCTGCTATCAAGACATAGCGAAAACACAAAATCTACATTGGATTTTTTCATCTCTTAGAAATAATCTCGAAATAGTTTTTTTTATAAATTCTTCTGAATGGAATTTCTGAAGTTTGGTCTGAAAGTTTTTAAAAAGATCGTCGCTATGCAGTGTATAATTTTTTTTCTAATTAAAATGATAAAATAAATTTCCTTGAATACACTAATAATCCAAAAAAACTAACATAAAAATTTTATCCTAGTAAAACGATATGAAACGATACGAAGGATTGAAGCATCTTTACAGAAGCGAAGTCACACTAAGTTTCTTAGGTATCCCCAAACCCTTCAAACGGAGATATCTTTTACATGCTTTTTTTAGCGTTTTCATGTTTGTAAGATGGAATTTTGTTTTCGATTTTGCACTCACTTTTTGAAGGGCCAGGTCTCTGAAATTTCGTATAGGTACGTACAGGTCTTATACAATGACATTTCGAAATTTTATTATTTTCCGAAGTTAATTATCAATTACTCGATTAATTTGAATTAAAATTTGATTCCATAAGAGAGGTGCTACGTGGAAATGAATTTGAGAAAAAAATCGATTGAAAGATTCCTTAATAATTAAAATAATGAATTATGAAGCACATTAACGCCTAAAAGGTAGAAAACAACTAAAATAAAAAAATTCTAAATCACGCTTTTATTAGTGTACTTAAAAGTAAAAAATAATTTTGTTATCAAAAATCAGGTCAAAAAGAAACCTTAAAACCACGAGGCGCTGAAAACAATACCATGAGGAAAAAATTCAACACATTCATAAAAATTAAAATTTAGGGTTAGTTGGGGTAATTGGGGACGAATATTGCAGACTCTCTCATTTTTTCTCTCTAAAACAGTGGCGTACCTACATAAAATGGCGTCCAGGCCAAATACCAAAACAGCGCCCCCCCCCCCGCTCTTTTTTCTTTTGCAATGTGATCCCCATTTTCTTTTCGGAAACTTTATGCCTGGGAGTGCAAATAAACTTAAAAAATAGCATATAGAACATTTTTTAGCTGATATTGAGTTCAAAATAACATAAAACACTTTTGAGGGTACTTCAGCCCCTGATTCTTTCTTCTTCATTGTTGCATATTTTATGAATATAAACGAAGCTAAAATAAGAAAAATCACGCTTTTAACTAGAAGATTAAAAAAAATTTCATAAATAAAATTATAGATTCTTAAACATTTCTCTGACTTATGAAGGTATTCGAAAGAATTACTAGTTTTATTTTGGACCAAATTAATTTTTTCTTACCACTGAGGCAAATTTTTGCGACGTAATGAATATCAAATAGTTCATTTCATGCTGAAGTAAATTTAAAAGTAGCTAAATATTTCCGTTCAAAAATGAGGTGAAAGTGTGAAATAAACATACAAAAGATGCCTGCAGCAAAGTTTCTATTAGAATTATAAAAGTGTAATTTTATTAAATTAAGATTCATTCATTTTATGCAGTGTAAAACTGAAGTTAACAAAAACTGCAAAGAATAATTTCGTGTTTTATAATTAAATCCTATAAAAATTAAAGATGTTTAACTTGATAACAGTATAATAATTTCAATTTTTTCGGATTTAAAGTATTTTGCAAAACAAACGGAGGAGAGGGGGAATCTGACAGAAAAGTTATGTAACAACTGGTGAGACTAAGCTTTTAAATTCCGAAGGTTTCTGGGCAAAGTCATCATTCCAGATTTTATCGAGACAAAAACTTGAACTAGACACCTTAATTAAACTAAAACACTGAAATTGAAGTAATCAGTCTGAAATTTAAATTTAGAATAATTTCCACTGAAATAAATGAAAATATATACATTATCGACATCATATCCAAAAGAACTTCAGGCATGGGCATGACGATATCAGCTCTTAGAATTATTATCTTGATCAGGATAATAATCTTCAAAACTACCTTTTCGCAATATACAAAAGAAAAGTACAACATGCAAAAGGCATTATTACTTTATTTGAAAATCATTTTGTTGGAAAAAATTCTGCTGTAAACCTAGCAGAACATTTGAGATATACTTCATAATTTAATTTTAAATCTTCTTACATGCTTATTTAATTCTTTGGCATTTTAAATGTAAATTATTTTAGAAAATCCTTGTTATTTTAAAGAAAATTAATTAAAAAAATATTTTTTTCAATGTCAATTTAAGATCTGTTTGCAAGATCTGTTAATTTTTACCAACAACTGCAAATCTTTATGCGGTCTTTTCTCTCTCTCTCTCAGGGTTTTTTTTGCGTTTGGCAGAACAACTGCATCTACGTTCGACAAACACTATCGCATTTTCATCATACAAATTATGCAAATATTCAGTGTTAAAAATAATGTAAAGATAACGAAACTTATGTCTTAAAGTTGCTGGAGTGCTCTTACTCCGCGAAAAAAAGGACGTATATTTCCCGTTAAACACTCTTTGCTGATTGAAAATAGGAATGCATACAGTGAGATACCCTAAGAACCGTCAAGTCAGAAGAAAGCATCAGGAACCCTGCGGTGATAATCATCCTTAACCATCCTCCCTTATCATAGGTGGGAAGGGTGGGGACATTAACGAGCTTTTAATTTCGCGATGAGGGTTTTGGTCATCAAATTTCTGAAATATAATATTACTTGTTATTTTGTCGCAGCTTGAGGTTTCTGTGTTGTAAAAATGACTGTATCCTTAAGATTTTCCCACACTTTATTTAAATCATTTCAATTTTTAAGAATCTTAGGAATAAGAGCTTAAAAAAAACCTACTTTTATATTAAATACAACCAATTGATTCTTTAATTTTGTGCCCCCTTGTAATTGCGCCCAGGGCACAACCCCACCTGCCCCACCCTTGTTACGCCACTGCTTTAAAAGGATAGTATGCGATGCAGAAGAGGTCTGTATTTTTTGTGAGTGCATAAACATATTCTGCAGGGTTCATTAAACAATGCCTCCTTTAAAAAATAATTTATTAATTAATCAACATCACTTTTAAGAGCGTTCTTATTTTACCCCGAAGTGTTCCCAATTACCCCAGAGACTACGGGGTAATTGGGAACACGTATTTCGGCTTCTGGTCACAGAAAAGAATTGATTTGAAGAGAATATATTTGAAATGATTAGAAACTACTATATATTGCCTCCAAATGCATTTAATATAATTTTCCCAATTATCATTAAAAAAAACTGTTTTTTTGAATGCTTTTCTGAAAAAATATCTTCTATTTCATGGAATATCGCCTTTAAATTAGCAACTAAGATTTCATATAACCGGCGTAGATAACGAAAAATGAAACTTAAGAAACTTTGATTTCACTTTTCTGAACACTGCTGCAATTAAAGGTAACAAACGGTACCAAATAATATTGAAAAAAATAGAAAAGGTTTTGTCTTCTGCCTATGGAGTGTCTTAACCAAAGCACATGCTTTTCAATTCGCTAGTGCATCACCTGTGCATTCTGTAGTCACCGTTCCGAATTACAACTTGTTCACATTTTCCCCGCCTGACCCTATATTGGATGCGATTTAAATTACAATTTACTTAGATGTAATGCCTGATGCTTTTATGGTTCTTGTTTTGCCCTCCAGAGTTTTAATACAAAAATTATTTTCTACTTTTAAGTATAAAAGCGTGTTTTTTAAAAGATTTTTTTTATTTTAATTACTTTTTTTTATTAATACAAGAGATTTCATTGTTTTTAGAAGTGTGCTACTTACACGATCCTCATTCAATACTCATCATCATCATTACTACGAGTTAGAATCAATCTCACCCTTAGTTACTCTTCTATGATTTGTTAGAGGAATGTCCTATTTCAAAACTATAAGAGGGCTATCTTGGGACAACCTTGAAATTCTAAACCATGATCAGATGATGAGGACGACACCTGGATCGGCTTTCCATCCTGTAAACTTCCATGCCAAACCAACAAAATTTTTGACACACGATAGTAGATTTTGCTTGACCAAGCTCGCACATATAGCGAATCGTTAGTAGAACTGGATCTCTAACCCGCTTTCCTCTGATTCCGATTCAAGGTCTATAGATCTCCGTGGCCTCAGTCAATATCCGAAGAATGGAAACATTTCTAGTTTTTTTTTATTGAGAAATTTAAATCTGAAGAAATTGAAAAATGATCTTTATAATAATTTCATTTCTATCTGAAACTATAAATTTCTTTTTTGGAAGTCAAGTTTTGAGGATTGTTTCGTTAACGAAATTTTTGTTTGTGGAATTTTTTATTTGTGAAATTTCTTACGCTGCCATGGTAAATTAACATTTTATCATGGTATAAATTAAAATATTAAAACACAAATTAATATTTGTGGTAAGAAAAAAAATCTCTGAACGGATCACCTAATTACTTTTACAAATACTGAAGTATTATATGTGTTGAATATTATATTCTCGCTCTATAAAATTAGTAAATTTTGATTTTTCATCAGATAAACAATGATAATGCTAACTTGTATTATCAAATGAAGTACTTGCTTTTGAATTTGATCATTGCCCTAGCTATCGTGTGTGTGTGTGTGTGGGGGGGTGAGATCAGAGGGTTATAGATGCTCCATACACCAGTTTTGGGTCCGTAAAAACAAAAATTTTGATAATTTATTTCAATATTTAGAGGCTAATTTGACTACTTTGGTCAAAAATGTCACACTATGTTCTGGGCGCCATTTACCCTTGCTACACCACTGATATTGACGGATAAAATAAAACTTCATTACTGAAGATGATTCATGACATGAATTTATGGTTTTATTTGTATAAAAAAGAAAAAGAAGTGGAAATAAATTGCAGAAAACTATTTTATTTTATTCATTTATAATATGTCTGGGGCACCGCCCCCGAGCCATTGACACTTTCCGGCAGTTGAACTCGGTGGTTTCGTATTCGGCGTCTTTTCGATGGAATTTAATCTCGAGCTTGCTACATTTCGGTTCCAAAGCCACCTCGAGATTCAGGATGTTATTTCTATGAATGTTATTCATTTTCCTTTATTCATTCACAGAGACCCAAAGGGCTATGTTATCCACTGTCACCAATAACGTTTTAAGATAAAAACATTATAATTATTCATTTGAACTAGAAAAAATAACAAGTAACTGAATTCCTTAAGAATGTTTTGTAAATTCTCCAATAAAAAATAATATAAAAGCGCTCTTAATTTTTTTTTATAAAAAGACACTACTTATGGAACTTTATAACGTATTCATTATATTCGAATACTCCATGTACTTTGAATTTACTCTATAAACAAATATTTCTTAACATTTTGCTTACGAAATATATGCAAGCTCAAAAAATAATCACAAATAGGGTAAACAATGTAAATGCTCTTTCAATAGAAAAAAATTACCACAAAATGTCCAAGTGAAAAATAAAATATAGATATCCAGTAACGTGTTACTTTTTTCAAATTAGGTTTCTAAGACAAGTTCGTTTGTACATTTTCAGTTAACAATTTTTTTCACAATAGGTTACAGCTCAAACTGAAGTCATACAATAGAATTTTGGAATCCAAAAAAATTTTGTTAACTCAGCGCCAGATCTAACAACAAATTTTATCAAATTTTTTTATTAATTTATAAAAAGATAATAAAATAATTTTGATTATAAATACAGTATTAAAATAATAATAATAATTCATAGGGGAGTAGAATAAATTAATTATGCAGTAATTTTCTTATGTTTTTTTCTTTCCCAGACAATTTCTCTCCATTAAAAAACTTTAAAACATATTTTTATCTCTAAAAAGAATGAAAGATACCAGATTTCTTAAGTGTGAAATAAACCACAAAAACTTGACTCTTTTAGAAGTTATAAACAGATATTAATTTTAACTCTCTCTTCAGTAAATCTGATACTCTCTGAAGTTATAAATAGATATTAATTTTAGCTCTCACATCAGTAAATTGATTCTCCCAGAAGATATAAATAGAATTAATTTTAATTCTTTCTTCAGTAAATTTGATGCTCTCTGAAGTTATAAACAGATTTTAATTTTAACTCTCTCTTCAGTAAATTTAATTCTGTCAGAAGTTATAAACAGATAATAGTCTTAACTCTTTCTGGAGTAAATTATTATGGAGCCAGTAGATTATTTATACATGAAATGCAATGTTAAATTTATTAATTTTGATTGAGTAATTAATATTTTAACAAGTACATCATATATACATACGGACAGACCGATAGATATAATTCCAAAAATTGTTTTCTGACTCAGGGAGGTTTTAAACGTCAAGATTCATTTGATGTGGAGATCGAAAGTTTTGACGGCTACAGTAATTTGCACATGTTCACTCGTATTCCAGAAAGTACAAAACTTAATGCGCTTATAAGCAACAGTGAAAAATAAGCTGACGTTTTATTTTTTGAATCTTAGGAAAAAACAAAAAGAGAATAAATCACAGAAAGAAAAAAAAATCTTCAATAATATTACAAATCTCGTTCTCTTTGTGAAATCCTTCATGGTTAAGCTAAAAGGAGAAAACATGTCATTGTGTTAACATGCATCGGATCAGTTTATATTTCAGATTTCAATAAATTATAATGGATGCTACAATTTCATTTAAAGTCACATTATTAAAAATATACTTGCTGAAATTCACAGTATTAACAATGTACTTGCTGTTATGATCATTCTTTTCGAAACTAAGTCCGGCAGATTTAGATATTTGAAATATGTATATCAATCAATTAGAAATTATTTAACAACAATCTAAAAACTTTGCAGATTGAATAACAGTAAAATTTTAACTTACCTTATTTGATAAGTACCAAAAAAAACGAAAAACAATGTGTATTAATGCTTTATTTTGCCACCATATTGCACATTATATTCAAATATTTATTTTAGTTAAAAATGCTTATGAAAATATTTTACCCAATCACAGTCTTTTGATAATTGGACTGTTGGTTGTTAAAAACAATGACATCAAGAATATTTTACAACTAACTTCAGTATTCAAAGTTTATTTTTATATCTTTCAGCCTATAAGTTAAATTTAAAAAAAATGTAAGCTATTCCTGTTTTGGTTCAGGACCTCTGGTTCCAAATCTAGCGTTTTTAGAATAAATAGGCCAACGTTTGAAAGCTGGTGAATTGATGTACCTTAGAATTCCTGGCAAATTCCGAATCCTTTCTTTATATTCTCTAAGCGTTTGAAAGTATGCGAGAAATCTGGGCATAAAGTAATGATAGAAGTCAATCATTTCATAAGCCATGAAATCAACATACGTGATCGAATCACCAACTATAAATGTTCTTTTCCCTAGAAAATCAGCGAACAGTTTCATCTGGAATGGAGCTCTAGTCATGAATTCCGGTTTTAGGTCTTCAAAATTCTCGTCGAGGGTTAGTCGACTCAAATTGTCCCGAAGATCGATAATTTGTTGCTCGGCTACAAAAACTCGAATCTTCTCTTCTTCAGTCTTTCCATCCAGGCCAAACTTCCCAGCTAGGTATCTTAATATAGCGTTGCTCTGAGTTAGTGTCACATTATCGTCTATATAATAAGGCAGATCGGGAAAATCCAAATTCAGGTTGAATTTATCCTTTTCCCATTCGGAACGATCACTTAAAGAATATCTTTTGTCCTCAAAATCCACATTTTTGTAATGTAGAAGATATCTTATTGGCTCAACCAATCCACGAACTTCCCAGTATCCAAGAATAGGTTTGGGCATGTTGAAAAAAGTTATTAGCAAAAATTTTAAGGCAGAAAAGTGCAGTGAAGAAGAAACAGAATGCACCGTTTTAAAAGATATATAGAACAATTATGATTAAAAATTCGGTTCAATTGCTGATTCATTTTACAACTAACTCTTATCTTTGAACTTTTGATAAATCTTCGGTTTCTAGGCTACTTCAGTTTTGTTGTTCGGAAACCATAAAAAGAACACGGAAAAGGAAAGATTAGCCATGGTTCAAAGAGTAGACGAAAAGAACAATAAAGCTTGGAGATAAATCATGGTTCTCGAGTTCATCCTATGTATCGTCGGCTCAGTACGGTAAAATTATTAAACGAATTATGTCATCATTTTTTACATGAAGAGATAAGCTTTCTTTTTGCTATTCATAGCAGAGCTCTAATTCTGGAATGCGCCAGAAGGAAAAAAATAATTAAAAACAGTATTCTAAAACAGGTAACTAAAAATAGCAGAGGACCATCTTTAGCCATATGGACCTTTCAAGAGGACTTACCACAAATGGAAAGTAATACGAGAACTTATCCGAACCTCAAACACTTGCTTCTCGCTGCCACAGAGCCAGGTAGCTTGGTGGTAAGATCTCGGTTTCTGGGTGGATTTCAAGTTCGAAACCCGATTGCACCAAAGATTCGCCCTGTATGCGGGCCTGGTGCACTTTAAATTTGTAGCCGCGGGTCAACCTTCCTCTTTCTGGTATGGCACAGAAGTTTGAAGAGGGTGTGCTGCCTCAGATGTCGTCCTCGTTATCTGACCATGATTCAAAATGACAATGTTAGTCCCCAAATACTCCACTTGTTGCTGAAACCGGACGTTAATGTAACTAAACTGAGCCAAATCTCGCTGCCACTTTCAAAAACCCCATGAATTGATCATTGCTTTTCACTTCTGTATTCTTTCTAGTTTTTGGCATTCTTAGTTAATCTGTTTTCAAATGCGATCCAAAACTTTTTATTCACTTACAGCTGTTATGGTTTTAGAGATGTTTTTCTCTAATTTAAGCAATTTAACTGCATCAGTTAAATTTTCATTCAAATGCCATTCCGATACGTTCTGAAATATTTTATACTATGAATAATTTTGATTAAAATATTTATTCAAACTTTGCCGAATCATATTTTCACAGCCTTAATTTAATTTTATTTATTGTCACTTATAATCAAAAGAAAATAGCTCGAGGATATAAGTTATACAAAAAGTATAGAATTTTTTAAACAGCTATACCATCACTGCTTATTCTGACTTTTCCAAAGTAAAGCTCAACCACTTCTAAGAAAATGCACATAATAATATTTACTACAAATTTTAAATGATTCAAGTCATGTTGAAGTTTCTATAATATATGGACTCTTGCAAGTATGACACTCAAACTTATATCGTTAGTGAGATGGATACTGTATAAATAAAATACCATAAACATATACTCTAATCACACTTTTATGCAAATACTAGCATAATACCTGGCATTGCCCTGTCTTTTTATTATCAAAACCTTGCGGAAGACAGGAAACGGAACAATGTTATATAAGTAACATAATGTTTATTATTTTATTGATGAAATAAAAAAACTCTAATAAAATAATTCACAAATTATATATATAATAATTTTTTCCAGTTGATTATATAGTATACCGGCTTTCATATCCATCAAATTTTTGGACATCTTCCTTTTTAGGAACCCTGGACATACAATCATCCTAACAGGTCCATTCATTAAATTTCTTTCGATGGCTCACCTCCATCCAACCATGAAGGAGGTGGATTAGGGTTCGTTTTCCATTATAGTATTTTTAAATGAAATTCTAAATTTCGTCATAATAGATCCAGCCATTCTGAATATCCCTACAAACCTTAGGGCTGGTTATCATCTAAAGGCGTTCCTTAAAGAAGTTTTAACTCCACCACATTTTTAGTTTGAATGGTTGAAGCATGCGAATCTAATTTCGTGTCAATCGGACCATTTTGATATGTATTTAAACGACTCACTCCCGTATTACCCAGAAGGAGGTGGGGTTTTGCGGAAAACTATATTTCTCTCATGAATATACAGAGTAGTTTCTTTAATATTGGCCCAATAACTAATTTTTAGTCATCAGAAACTTAACTCGAAGACTGACTAAGACTGAAAAATGTTTTCGATGGCTTAAAGCATTTTATTTTATGTTTTTTGTGCCAATAAATGTATTGCTGGAAAAATTACGAAGTCTAAATTTTGTTACAATATTTTTCTCCGGTCCTATTAGCAAAATATTCTTGACACACTGAAATTTAAACAAAAAAGTGCCACTCTTCTGCTACTAAAACTGACCGAGTTATGAAGCTTTGATTATCACTATTTTAGTCGACTTTAGATAATTTAAATGGCTTCATCAAAGGAAAACGCTCATCAACGAGCGGAGCGCTCCAAGCGTCCGCTGATTTGTTTAAATAATGAAATTCAAAACTTCATAACTCGGCCAAGTCGAAGAAGAGTGGAACCTTTTGTTTCTAAAAGGTCAAGTGCAAAAATATTTTAATAAATATGACTAATAGGACGAGGGACTGTACAAAGATTTAGACTTTTAGAACTTTTATTGACTCAAACGATTTCAAATATAATCCTTTACGTCATTTAAAGTATTTTTCCAATCGGAAGTATGCGCATATCTCTAACCGTTTAGAAATTGACTATTGGACCACAATTAGAGTGGGCACTCTCTACGTTTTCTGAAAGAAGCGCACGTGTTTTTCTATCCAGCTTTTCTGTGCTCTGTTTAAAGGATCTTCCAGAAAATATGATAGTACTGCGAGAGTCTCAATATAAAGCTTGATAATCATATTCTATCTGATAGGGACTGGTTTTCATTTATTATTTTTATTTTTAGATGTCTTGGTGTGAGTATTACAGCACGATCAAACGACGCTTCCTTGGAGTTTTATTTTAAAGATTCCCGTAGGGCCTTGTGGCTTACTGGTAAGGTCTCGGCTTCGGGGTCAGAGGGTTCGAAACCTGATTGCACTGAAGGTCTGCAGTGTATGGAGCCGTTACACACTAAATCGCGCGTAATGGCCAAACGTCCTTCCACTGGTGTGGTGCGAATCTTTGTTGAGGGGTTGCCAGATCAGGTGTCGTCCTCGTTATCTGACCGCGTTTCAAAATTCCGAGGTCCGTCTCAAAGATGCCCCCGTGTTGCCTCAAAACGGGACGCTAATATGACTAAACATTGCAAACAAAGCGCAGTGAAGATGACATTGAAGAATCCGTATAAAATTTTTTGAAGAGATTCCTTATCAGTGTACAGATTTATTAGTGTGCCGTTAATAAGAAACCCTAGTTATATCTGAGCTTACAATTCTCTCTTCGTTAATATACACAGATGCTTATTCATTCGTTGATTGAATAAGAAGTAATAATGTTTCCTTGCAAATATATAATGGGTTCAGGACTGAAACATTTTAACGGTATTCTAGTAACCTATGTTGAAACATTTTTGAAATCTTCCTGATTCAGTAACGTTTCTAATCGAAAATATTTATAATTCAGTAAATTTCTCTCAGTAAAAAACCGCATGTTTCCCCGTGGATCGTATAGAGCTCCTAGTTTATTGTAAGTTTTCATGAAGGAAAAAAATTCGTACGCTATATTTTATTGCAACAATTAAGTAAATAAAAGCAATCAATGGGGTAAAATTGAGAAATCAGTTGTAAGTGAGATTAATTTATTTTTATTCGTGTTAAAATTCTAACACAAGCTACAAAGCACAGAAATATTTTCTGGAATTTATTATTCAAAACAAGCTCTTAAAATAATACTGAGCACTTCGAACAGTAGCTTTATAGAAACTTTAGGAAAAGCAAATTTGAGGCTTTTCCAATGTTGAATTCATTTTTGGGTCTGGTTCGGAACTTGGAACAAATGGCTTGGCATTTCAGTCAATCTCATGTAAACCTCAACCATAAGCAGCAAAATAGTGGTTTTATAAAAATACTAGCAGTACGCGCACGGCTTTGCCCATGGAATCAGGACTTCGACAAAATGGGGGGGGGGGAATGCCCACAATGACACGAAAAAGTTTTGAAAACAAAATCAAAACAAAAGTTACACATTATTGATTTTCCCGCTTATTTTTTCTCTCGACAATGACTCGAATGTAAAGACGTCACTGGAAGGAATCGGATTGCAGAAATGCAGGCTGGGAATTAAAGCATATTACGTCACCTGCTGCGAGGAAGCAACAATGCATTTTGGGATCGTCCGGAGAAACTCTCGCTGTCAAATCTCGCTAGCAAAAAACTGTTTGAACTGATCAGGAAAAAATTAATTAAAAAAAAACGGAATAAGATATTTTAACCGTTCTTGTTTTAAATCCGACAGAAACGTTCCAGTTATAAGTTGAAAAAATGAAAATTATAGAGTTGTTAAAACGTCAGATGCGAGAATTTGAAGAAATCCTTATCAAAAATTACCATAAAAGTGACTATTATTTGAAAATTTCTCAAAATTCAGTAAATTATGTTGGAAATACAAAACAAACTTCATTAGAACGAAAATTGTTTGTTCTATCCGATGGTGCAACACACACACACACACACACACAGCCTTTTCTAAGTATAGATTTACTTTGTATGTTGAAGATGAATAAGAACATAAAGTTTTGGGAATATTTTTATAACGTGTGGATTTAATAATAAATCATTTATAAACTCATTGATTATGAAGCTTCTTTCCTTTTTCTAAAATAAGTCATGAAATTCCTTATGACTGAAATAGTTTCTTCAGTTTTAAATCAATTTTGTGTGTGCATAATTTTGAATTCAACATCGTATCGAAGAAATTGAAAAGTATTTTGTATAGGCTTTTCTTTAAGAATTCATGTTTGTCTTCACAATCAGAGCGACAAATGATACTTTTATTGTTAAATGGTACCAATGAAAATACCATTCCTATATTCTTTATAAAAATCTTTATCGCATTCTTAGGAAACAAAGCAGCTAAATATCAATCGGTATGTTAAAGCTACGTTTACAAATTATTTTTGCATTATGCAAAACTTTGTAATGTTTCTCAGTATGTAATTTTTTTTTAAATTTAGTTAGTTGCCTAATGACAAACAGTAGATACATTTATATAAATCATCAATTAATTCTATTAATCCTAAAATTATTAGTCATTCTAAAAATAAAAATATCTTTTGAAACATTTCTGCTGAAAGAGATTACAGAGATACAGATAATACAGATGTACCTATAATACAGATATAGCTATTAGTCAAACAGCTGAATGAATAATTTTTGAAATCGTAAACAAGAAAAATATTTTTTTCGTAATCAACTGTGGAACTAAATAAGATTGCTTTCTTTAAAAATATGCATATAAAGATTAAGTTACCTTAAAAATTTCAAAAAAGAAGTTAATTTTTACCGTACAAGAAAGTGCTGTTAAACACAGGGCTTATCGTTATTCCATGTAAATTATTTTAAAGAATTTTTTGCATTTTTTTAAATTAATGTTCAGGAATACTTTGTAAATTAGAATATGAGTGTATGTTTTAGGAAAGTATTTATATGCTTTCTGTATTCAGCCACTTTACACTGAAAAGACAAGAAACCTTGGAATCTATCCTATGTTAAAGGAATTGCATCCTCCTCCCCATGCAAAAGCTATTCTACAGCAGTTTGTGTTTGATCATAATAAAATAATTTCTAATAGAATAAACAATTAAGTGATTGATACATTTCCTTTAAAATTTGAAATATTTAAGGACAAAATTTTTAAAATTATTTATTTTTTGTTTAGAAGCTACATTTCACAAGAAATTCAACTGAAAATAGGACACGAACTCTTATTCTTATAATGTATTATCCATTCTAAAAATCATCTTTATGTCGCATACTCTAAGATAAATAACAATATAACGCTTACTTTTATAATATATGTCCAAGATCCCTTAAAAATATTAAAAGTATTAAATGCTGTGTTTTATCTGCAGAATATAAATCTATAATAAATTTAACTAAAAACATCTTTTCTAATACTTTTAGCAGTGAACTGAACAGTGGGAATTTTTTTATTTTAATCATTTTCAAATTTTTAATATTGAAACCTATTATTTCTCAAGCTATCTACCAGGTGGCGCTACTGGAACGAAAACAAAATTAAATTAAAATAATGATTAAATCATAATTAAGTTCTGAAAGTACTAAAATAGTGTATCATCATCGAGAATACACAAGTGAGCAAAAGTTGAAACATCTAGCATACCAGGAAGTGAGGGAAAAAATCCAATTAGAAAATACCATCTTTATAAGCATGAAACAAGTAAAATAAAAGTGTTTGAAAATGATTATTGTAGCAACTTTGAGGAAAGAATGCACGCATCAGTAAATTTATGAAATAGCAAAAGATACCTGTTGGAAAAGACTGTAAAATTTAGCATACATTAAAGCATATTGGAATTTAACTAAATTTTAAAATTTAAATAAAAAATATTTCATGCATCTAAGCAAGTGTTTATAATTTTAAATACTTTATAGTTATTACCAGCATTCTGTTAGAAGGCAGAGACCTAAAAATATTTAAATAATAGCTAAATTATAAATAATCAATTCAATTCAAAGAAAATAAAATTCTGAATTAAAAAGAGCTTAATGACATTCTTTTCAATTATTTCGAATATAAGTTCATCAGTTTCAAGGACAATTTTTCCATATGCAGAAGTTTTGCTATAATATCACTTTTAAATCACTTTAAATATGAGTTAGTTTAAGGGAAATTATTTCATAGGCACAGAAATTCCTCTTTAAGGGAGTTCTTTTCAGTTTCTTGAAATAGAAGTTTATTGGATTCAGAAGAAATTATTTCACATGCATAAAAGTTGGTATTAAACAACAATATCATAAACTAAATATTTTTACTATCTCAAATGAATGAATGCTACAAAAAGAAGTGACATAAGATGCTTTAATTTGACAGTAATTACAAACATTACAACTTTTGTTTAGTTTGTAAAAAAAAACTGATAAAGAAACGAAGGAAATTTTGTTAGATATATGTACGAAAATAGCCACCTTAATTCATTCTTTGAAAAATAATTAGCAAAATTTAAACAATTTTTAACATTTGAAACGTCAGATTATCGAAATATCATTATTTGATATCTTAACCAAATGTATGAATAAAAGATTTAAAGTCACTCTTGTTTTGGTTCTGGACTGTTGAAACAAGAGCTATCAAATGTCACCTGCTGTTTCAAGGTTTCTATATTATATTGTAACTCTAGCTCTGATGATTTTTGTTGGTTTTTTGTTCTGTGCTTGTCTTGTGCTGCGTGTGCTATGTGTTGCTCTTCTATGTTTACGTCAATAAATTTATATGTTGCTTATGATTGGAGTATGTATAAAATGTTGGCTACGAGTCCTTACTGACAGGTGAGCGAAATTGTTGAATTTAATGCGAATTGTATATTTCCGAATATCAGAATTTAAGAACTTTGAACATTGACCTTTGCCTCCAAACAGTGCCTCTTAGCAGGAAAAAGGACCACCGTCGGTACTGTGGTGATTTCAGATACTCCTGGATATCTGGCAAGTTTCGAATCCTCTGTCGATACTCTTTTAAAGTTGGGTAGTCCACAAGAAGATTAAGAATGAGGTATAGATAGAAGTCGAGAGCGTCATAAGCTATGAAATCAACGTAGGTAAGGGAGTTGTCTGCTACCAAGAAAGTCAGCAACAAATTTCAGTTGAATTGGAACTGTTTTCACAAATTCTGGCTTCACATTCTCAAAATTTGGGTCGTAGCAGACTCGGACCAAACTGGTACGGAAGTCGGTAATTTGTTGCTCTGATAAAGACACACGAAGTTTCTCTGCTGGTGTCTTACCATCAAGACCATACTTTGCAGCCAGGTATCTCAAGATGGTAACGCTTTGAGTTAGCTTAACATCGTCGTCAATGTAGTAGGGTAAGTTAGGAAAGTCCAAATTCAGAGTGAACTTCACTTTTTCCCATGACTGACGGTCAGATAATGAATACCTTTTGTCTTCAAAATCATCATTTTTGTAATGAAGAAGATATTTTATGGACTCCGCAAGATCCCGGATTCCCTAGTATCCCAATACAGGCTTTGGCCTGTTGAAGGAGAAGGCACAATTACAACAGACGGATACAGTTATAGTAGAAAGTTCATAAGATGATACTTCTTAAATCACACTTTTATCATGAAATTTCTGATGAAATGCTAATCTCTGATAATCTTTTTCATTGGTCGTAAAAAATTAAATTAATCAGAAGTTGACAAGGATAAGAATTGATTGTTTTATGTGCAGAATTGGACAATCGAAATATCTCATCAATACTATTCTTCCATGAAAAAATTGTGTTATTGTATCCTAAGTGTCAATTTCAATATGCTTTGCCATAAAAATAGATGAATGTTACTGGCTTCATTTATATAAACCGTAAAGTTGTTGTTAATTGATTAAAAAGAAAAATGTTCGTCTTTTACTATGTTTAAGAAATTTAATTTTTTGATAAAAACTGCAGTAATTATAGGAAATTTCTCTAAAGTATTTTATTTTTGAATAACCTACAGACAAATATAATGCTTACTTGTAGTTACTTTGCTTGTTTAAACTAGAATTTAGAAAACTAAAAGAAAATATAAAGGCTAATTTAAATATTTTAAAAACAGTGACTTTTATGAAGAATACTCAGAACGCTCTTGTAGACCAAAAATGATAAATACGTAAGAAGTAAAAGCATTAATAATAGAAGATTTATATCAGTTGCTTAAAAAGTTATAAAAAATGGAACATTGAAGAATCCAATGAATTCAGGGGACAGATGATAACACACGATTTTCATCTTCTATCATCCAAAAGGATGCCTAAAAGAAGAAATATTATAGAGGCTGCCTATTTACGAGTAGCCACTTGTAAATCGGCTCCAGCAGAACATCAGCTATTAGAGATATGAAATAACTAAATAAAAATGGAATATAAATAAATAAGAATTACCGAACTTAATTATCAGTCAAACGATTAACTGAATTGAACTTTGATTCCCTACAGATTGCGATACCGGGTAGTGAATTTGAAAAAGAATATATTTGTGGAAAGAAGATTCCACAATATTTATAGAAATGAATTACGAAATAGATTGAAGATTATAAAGTAGGAATCAATTAAAATAAAAAATACTAATTTATTATTAATTTTTTTTATCAATCTTTGTTTTCTAGTTTTAATGAGTTTTTCAGAAAACATTATAGCATTACTAGTACTGTTCTGCATATTGAGAGTTTCAATCTGAAGTTTATTAGCTATTCATATTTTTGTATTAGGCACTATATTTGACTCATTATTTTTGTTTTCCGAGCTTTTGATGCTAATTTTACAGGACAATCAGAAGACGTCTACATGGAAGGTTTTAGGAAAACTTGGCTCACATGTATAGTACATTTGAAGATGACATTTAAGAATCTGTACTCACCTAATGTACAGAATTTTTTTGACGAGATGCCAAATCAGTTTACAGATTTTTGTTAGTGTGTCGTGAATTAAGAATACTATGAGCTTACAATTACCTAATCGTTGCTATACAATGCTTCTTGCTTTGTTGCTGATTAAATAAGAAGTACAAACTTCTCCTTTGAAAGTATAGAATGTGTTCTAGGTGAAATATTTTCTTGTTATTATAGTAACCTGGGCTGAAACATTTTAAAATTCTTCTGGATTGCGTAACATCTTATAATTGGAAAATATTTATAATTCAGTTCGTTTTTCTCAATAAGAAAACCTATGTTTTGTTGTGGATCGTACTGATCGAGCTCTTAGTTTTCTGCAAATTTTTATGATGAAAAAGTAACTCGTAAGATATATTTAATTAAAAAAATAAGCAAATAAAAGTGCTCAATAGGGCATAATTGAGAAATCAGTTACAAGTGAGATTAATTTGTTTTAGTCGGCATTAAAATTTTTGCCATCAGCCACTATGTATGTTTCAGTTCCATGTAAAAGCACAGGAATGTTTTCTGGAAGTCACTGGTATATCTAATCTGAGGATCATTATTCAAAAAGAGTTTGGAAATAATACTCAGTATTTAGAACAGTAGCATTATAGAAATTTTAGGATAACCAAAGTTAAGGCCTTTCCAATATTGAACTCGTTTTCTGTGTCTAGCTCGGAAATTGGAACAAAACGCTTGAAATTTGAGTCAACCTCATGCAAACCTAATCCGAAGGCAGCAAAAGACTAGTTTTTATAAAAATATTTACTTTTTATTTCGTAGAAAAATAGGAATTTAAAATAAATTTTGGAGAATGTTTTTATAGCGTGTTATTTAACAATAAATCTTTTATAAACTGATTAAAAGTTATGAAACTTCTCACCTTTTTCCTAAAATAACTCATGAAATTTCTTATGATTTAAATAGTTTCTTCAATTTGAAATCATTTTTGTATGTGCATAATCTTGAAATCAGCATAGTATAGAAGAAACTGAAAAATATTTTTTCTAGTCTTTTCTTTAAGAATACAGTTTTCATATTTATCTTCACAATCACAGCGACAAGTGATACTTTTATCGTTAAATGGTACCAATGAAAATACCATTCCTATATTTTTATAAAAACAGTTATCTTAATCCTCAGAAAACTCAAGTAGCTAAATTACAATCGTTATGTTAAACTTAAGTTCACAAAACTATTTTTATATTATGCATAACTTTTTAATCTTTTTAGTATGAAGACACTATGTAAGTTTTTAAATTTAGTTCGTTGAACAATGACAAACAGTAGATATAATCAGATGAATAATCAATTTATTCTATTATTCTAATGTTATTCGTTATTCTAAACATGAAAAAATCTTTCGAAACACTTCCCCTGTTAGAGATTACTGACAAAAAATTTCATAATCAATACGAATGCAAGCAAATTACTAAAAGGATTATTTTTTAGCTGATATACCCTTTAGTCAAATAGCTGAACAAATATTTTTGAAACCGTGGCAAAAAAATAATTTTTCTTATGATATATGGAACTAATAAAAGTTTATTTTAAAATATATATATAAAGCTAAAGCTACCTTAAGAGTAAAAAAAGTTGTTTTTATTATATAAGAAATGTTGATAAACACAGGACTTACCGTTAACTTTGTAAATTATTGAAAAGATTTTTTTTTTTATTTTTCCAAATTAGTGTTCAAATTTCAAATTAGTTCCCTGTAAATTAGCACATGAATGTATATGCATGTTTTAAGAAAGTATTTATATGTTTTCTGTATTCAACCACTTTACATTGATGGCCTGTGATCTGTGTTGAAGGACTTGCATTATCCACCACCTATACAAAAACTATTATACAGCAGTTTCACAATAATAAAACAATATCGAATCGAATGAACTATTGAAAGATCAATACATTTTTCTTTAAAATTTGAAATATCCATTCACAAGAAATTTACCTGAAAAAATGGGAAAAATTCTTATTATATATTACCCTTTCTCAGAAATATTTTCATAACGTTACTTAAATAAAAATAAAAAATGTAATTTTTATTTTTTACTGGCGCGCAGAATAATATAAACTGAACAGCAATTTGAAGCATAAAAAGTATTAAATGCTGAACTTTTGTTGAGGAATACAAATTTATAAAAATGATTATTCGAGGAACTTTTTAAAAAATATGTATGTATCTACAAATTTATGAATTTACAAATGATGCTTGTTGAATAGACAGTAAAATTTAGTATTCATTAAAACCTACTGAGTTTAATTGAATCTTAATGTATAAGCAAAAATATTATTCCATGCGTCTAGCAAATGACTATGTTTTAAATTTTAAATATTTTATAGTTATTGCCTACATTTTGTTATAAGGCAGATGTCTAAAAATTTCATCTAGTTTAAAATTTAAGGAATCAAATTAATTCAAAGAAAATAAAATTCTAAATTAAAAAGAGTATAATTGTACTTTTTACAGTTACTTCAAATATGCGTATTCTCTTCAAATACTTGAAATATAAGTTCATTAGTTACTAGAAAAAAAATTCATATGCATAAAAGTTTCATTATAAGGATGTTCTTTTAAGTTAATTCAAATATATGTTTATTGGTTCTAGGGAAAATTATTTCTTTTGCATAGAAGTTTAGTTATTAAATAAAAGTATATCTAAAAATAATATTTTCAATTACCTAAAAAAATGAATGCTTCAAAAAGAAGTGACATAAGCTGCTTTAATTTGATAGTAATTACAAAATTTACAACTTCAGTATAGTTGATTACAAAGAAAGTTTGAAAAAAAAATCGATAACGAAACAACGAAAATTTTGCTACATATGTATACGAAAATAGTCAACTTAATTAATTCTTTGAAAAATATTAAGCATAACTTAGTCAAATCTTAATAAATGAAATATCAAAGAATTAAAATATCATTATTTGATAGCTTAAGTAGGTGTATGATTAAAAGATTTAAAGTCACTCTTGTTTTGGTTCTGGACCTTTGCCTCCAAACTGAGCCTCTGGCATGAAAATGGGCCACCGTGTGTTCTGTGGAGATTTCAAATACCCCTGGAGCTCTGGCAAGTTTCGAATTCTCTGGTGATACTCTTTCAAACCTGGATAGTCGGCAAGAACATTAGGAATGAGGTATCGATAAAAGTCGAAGGCATCATAAGCCATGAAATCAACGTAGGTAAGAGAGTCTCCTGCTAAGAACTTCCTGCTACCAAGAAAGTCAGCAACAAATTTCAGTTGAATTGGAACTCTTTTCACAAATTCTGGCTTAACATTTTCAAAATTTGGGTCGTAGCAGACTCGGGCCAAACTGGTACGGAAGTCGATAATTTGTTGCTCTGCTAAAGACACACGAAGTTTCTCTGCTGGTGTCTTACCATCAAGACCATACTTTGCAGCCAGGTATCTCAAGATGGTAACGCTTTGAGTCAGCTTAACATCGTCGTCAATGTAGTAGGGTAAGTTAGGGAAGTCCAAGTTCAGAGTGAACTTTACTTTTTCCCACGACTGACGGTCAGATAATGAATACCTCTTGTCTTCAAAGTCAACATTCTTGTAGTGAAGAAGGTATCTTATGGGCTCCGCAAGACCCCGGATGTCCCAGTATCCCACTACAGGTTTTGGCATGTTGAAGGTGAAGGCACGATCGCAACAAGCAGATACAGCTATAGTAGAAAGATCTTAAGTTGATACTTCTTATATTAAATTTTTATCATGAAATTTCTGATGAAATGCTTATCTATGATATTTTCCTCCTTTCTTCGTTGTTCGAGAAAGATTAATCATCAGATGACAAAGGCAAGATTTGATTGCTTAATAGTCAGAATATGACATTTCGGTATATCTTATCAGTACAATTCTCAGTGAAAAGAATTGTGTTACACTATCCAAAGTGTCAGTTTCAGTATTCTTTGTTATAAAAAATTCAATGTTACAGGTTTTTCTCATCTAACTCACAAAATTGTTGGTAATTCGCTGAAAGGAAAAAAAAATGTGTCTTTTAGTATGCTTAAGAAAGGGAATTTTGCGACAAAAGAAAAATAAGCAGAAATGTAGGAAGTTTTTATATATTTTTTTTAAAGCTAAATAAATTGTTTGCTTATAGAAGTTTATACTAAAGTATAGCATCTAAAAGAAAATATAAAGGCTAATTTAAATACTACAATAATAATGACTTTTATGTGGGAGACACAGTACGCTCTAAAAGACCAAAAATGCTAGAGGAGTGAGAACTAAAAGCATTGTTAATAGAAGATTGATGTCAATTCCTTAAAAACTTTTTTAAAAATTAAACATTGAAGAATCCAATGAATTCAGGGGACGGATGATTACAAACAATCTTCACCTTCCATCATCCGAAAGGATACGGAAGAGAAGGAGATTATAGCAGTTGCCGATTTACAAGTAGCCACACTGGAACTCCAGTTGAACGTCATCTATTAGAAATATGAAATAAACAAGAGTTTTTAAGGATTTGACTTTTAAAGAGATTTAGGGCGCAAAAACTACTTTTAGCTATGTTGCTCCGAACTCAATGTCATAGATACAAATATAATAATACTGTTCAGTATCTAAAATATACAGAATGTCCCAAAAAAGTGGAACAAGCGTTTATTTCCTTAAATGTTGATTCTGTACATATACTTCCAACTACAAAGTTTAATCAAATAAGGTAGGAATTTGTATAAAGACACTTTGGCTTCTGTAAGAATTAATAATAAAAAGTTAAAAAATTAAATTTTTTTACCGCCCCCATAGTGCAAAAATGTCAATTAGCAAAATGTTTTTCTTACATTTATCTATTCACACACAAAGTTGCACGTTTCTATCTACAAAACTGACAGAGATATAAGAAGGCAAATTTATTGACTTAGATAACTTTTCCATACTTCTAACTGCTGTTTGATCCAGTCTTTTGATGATCATTTCAAGGATAACATACATATTTCAATAAGTTATTAAAAGTACGGAATAAGGAAATAACAATATATTTTTTTAACTCATGTTAAATCTAAAAAATAGTCAAATAATGCATTAATTGAAGTATTTACAAAAATAGTTAATCTTGTGAACCTTTAAAAAATATCCAAACCTGCTCAGATAGATCACCTGCTCAGAAACAAGCAGTGTTATAGAAATATTACTAGAATAAAGTTGTAATGCAATTTTTCAAAAATAGCTTTACCTTTAAATAGTCCAAACTTGTAGTTGTAATTATCTGAATTACATTTTAGAAAATTACCGTGGTATCTATTTTCGGAGAGTGACTTCTAACAATAGAAAGTCAATAGTTGAGGAACGAAACCAGCGAAATTCCCATTGAGGCAACATGAAAGTGAATCCGAAACCAAAAACAACCAATGAAAGAGAAACCGAATAAAAACAAATCAATAGCGCAAAAGGCGAACCTTGGGTAAGATTGAAGGGAGAAAAAAAAGAAAGAAAAGAAAAAAAGAGCATTAGTTGGCCTAACACCAAACAGGAGCATCCGAAAATACAGTTCTGACTAAGTTCAAAGACAGGAAGGATATCTATTTTCCATCGCCCATTCTGTCACTTAGTTGTACGCCTTGAGCGAATTTTGGTGCTTTCCAGAACTATTTGGTGCGCAGCCTCATCCTATGTCTGTTTTACTTTTTCATTCATTTTCTGTCTTCTTTTCTCGTCTCCATTTTTTTGTTGATAATCGAACTCTCAGAGTGGAGAAGCAAGCAAATAAGAATAAAAACGAAAACACGAATTTTAAAAATAATTTTAGTGAGTTCTGCAACTCTGTAAACCTAAAGGACTAGTCGCCACTGTCTTTTGGTTAAGCTTATTAATAAACACAACGCTGAGAGCAAATAATTAAATATTCCTGTTCAATATTAGGCTATTTTCCTGTTATGCCTTAAATTTTCATTTCCTCAAGTTGTCGTTCCATTCTTTATCAAGTCGATAGTTGCAACTATATACTAATCAGTGACAGCTCGTGCTAAATCACCGTGATGGTGCTGCAACGTAAAGTTCTACACCGCGTACTAATGATTTCTGCATATCTTAAATTAGGAACTAATTTTTAATACTTTAATACTTAGTTAATAAAAAATTTATTATTAGATTTTTTACTTCAAATTATTTTAGTAAAGAAATTTTAATTTAGAAATTACTTAACTAACAATAATTAAAAATTTTTAAAATGATTTTCAGTTATTTTTGCTACGTCTATTACTCTCATGTATAAGGATTTAGAAGCTCGACTGGACATGAAAAAAATCATTGAAAGCTCTAAGTTAAAATAAATACATATATGGAGATAAAACTATTATTTATAGATATTAATACAACTACTCAAAATAAAATCGGCTCTTCTGGTTTTATTTCGAGCGAAATGATCAATGACGTTTTCCACAATATTGGTATGACCACCAAATGACATGAAGACGCTCACTGACAGGCAAAAAACATAATTTTTTATGGATATCGTCCAAATTTGCTATATTCACAAATTTGGTGTTGAGATATCATCCTACGTTTCATTCCTTTAGCTGTTTCGGGTTTTGAATTATAATGTTCATAAACACACTGACAGACAGGCATAATTTCCAATTCTTTTTTAAGTAGGAGGAAGAGGGAGACCCCGGGTGTTCTAAAACGTGGCGATTTCTGAAATTCTAGAGGTCGAAAATTTTACCCATTACAATGCTTTCTTTTTGTATATTACGAATTCGAGAAAGAAAAAAAAATGGTTAATTTATGATATTATACCTACCTATAAGTGGACTGTGGTGCTTTTCAATGTGAATGTACTTACTAAAGCTCTTTGAGAAGATATATTCATTTAAACTTCCTACATTTCATTCTGAGCGACTAACACAGGCTCTAGAGCCCCTGCATTTGATATTTTAAAAATGCGCTTCTTTAAGCTACCCACTAAGTCAGAGCTTTTACGATCATAAATTTTCATATTGCACAGAATAATAATAAAGTTGTTTAAATTAAGTAACCATTCTTTTCTTTCAGACTTATCCACATTTAGAAATAAAATCTGTTGAAAAATTATTATTGAATGCAAAACAAGAAACAATTATTTATTGAATTCAAATTTATATATGTACGATAATTTCTAAACTAATCTTTAATTATATCACTATTATTTCTTGATTTTATTATTCATTAAAGTTATTTAATTTCAAATGTCTGCCTGTAAAACATGTTTCCACAGTCTGAAACGACTTTAACGACAGTCTTTAAAACGATTCCTTGCATCATGTGGGATAGGGAAAGACATCTCTAGGATAAAGTACCGGTATTACAGTTCCCTTGTTAATTAAATGCCTTACTGAGAAAAAGTTTTGAGATCACATTGCAAATGCTAGAAATTGAATAGGAAGCGCAATTGGTACAGCGAATTTAGTTCCTGAAGGGTTTTCGAGAAGACAGCGATAGGAAAATCGAAGCAACCATGGTTTTATACAGCTTTTCGATCAGCTGAAAGTGCCGCGTTAGTTTTATTGATGATCTGGATATTGCACGTAAAAAATCAAATAAATAAGTGGTTAACGATTGCACTCGGAAAAAGATAGTGCTGCAGTTTCGCAGCCCTTATGCACGAGCCGCCCCTGATAACAATGGAACTGAGTAACAATATGCGTCGTTGACATTTTTTTTTTCAATCTATGATGAATGGAAGATATACTGCTTGACAAATATTTACATTTCGCAGTTTTTCTATGTTGAATAAATTTGCATTTCTGCGATAAACATCTCCATATAAATTTGTGAGAAACCCCTTAAATTTAAAAATTAATATATCTCTGGAAATTTTGCAGATAGAATCGTGATACTTAGTTTATATTGTTACACAAAATTCATCAGGGTGTGTATGCTGGTAAACAGTCCAACACGCAGGATACTGAGAATGAAGGTTTATTTACAAATATACAGGAAGATTACTGCAGCACAGGTACAGGAAACACAGTCCTGCACAGATCACCAATGTAAATAGACAACAACTACAGGTAATGACAGTTCAGCGTTTTCTGATATCTGACAGCACAAACAGTCAGCAAATAACTAGTCTCTGGCACAACAGCTCAGCTCACCAGCTGATTAGCTCACACAGCAGATAGAACTCCGAAGACGTTTACGCTTCATACAAAATCAGTCGTTCAAAAGACGCTGTTGTGGTCCAAACGCGGTCTTATATACTTCCCCGTTAGCTCACGTCACATAGAATTTTCTTGGCAAAATCCTGTAGATCTCGGCCCCAATAGAAATATTTATAAAAAGGGTTGCATTTTCGAGAATAATCTATTTGTCGCCATAAGTTGCCAAATTTACTGTCGCCAAATGGTCGCCAAGTTTGTCGCCAAGGTCATGTGGCACGAGAGTCGCTGAGGTCACTCCATGCTTCACCTTGTAAACCTCTTCCAACCATACATCTTGTATTGCTGGGAAGCGATTTTCCATGACTGTAACACTGCTCCTCTTCGTTACATCGACGTCCCGGCAGTCTCATTACACCGAACTGTGATCAGCTCGGTAGGGGTTAGCCGGATTGATGTGAATTACTTTGGTTTGGCGTTAGTGACCTCTGAACTCTGTAGATGACACATCGTTCAAGCTTTGACGATAGTATAAGGTCCTTCCCCAGTTCCTGCTGTACTCGACTCAGACCTCTCCTCCGTCGCTTCACATACATCCAGACGGTCTCCCTTCCAAATGATGGCCGGTTACCTGAATCGTAGCGAGTCTTTCATTCGCTCACTGGCCAATTTAATTCGCTCTCTGGCAAACGTACGTGTCGCTTTTTCTTTCCAAACGTGCCCTAAATTATTCCAGGTATCTTGCCCGGCGAGAAGGCGTATCACTTGGTCGTCCAAATAGGACATCACATGGGCAATCGCAGTGTTCGACCAAAAGCATATCTGCTGGAGTGCATCCGGTCGCTTCATGGTCTGCGCTCCTATAGGCCAAGCATATATGGTAAATGCATCCCAGTCAGTCTGATTCTTCGATACAAATAAAGATAGATGGTTTAAACGCTCGATTAAACCTTCCTGGTCCCATGCCATCGGACTCAGGATGTAACGCCGTCGTTCGCCTTCAGAATTCCTCAAAAGTTTGCAGAGCTCAGTAAAGAGGCGGAATTATAAAATTGCGTTCCATTGGATCTGAGATGTATATCAGTAGGTACGCCATACGGAAATCCATGTATCGAACAGTTCTTCAGCCACAGTCGAGGCTTCCGCATCTGAATGGGATTCATCTGGCCATTTGATAATAGTCCATCATTACCAGACTACGTTGCCTTTGTCGTTAAGGAAGAGGTCCCAAAATATCCAAAGCCATTCTTTCGAAGGTCGCCCACATTATAGCGCTGTAGCCTTTTAGGTTCTTGTTTGCGGTCTATTTTCGGCTCACCAAGCGTGACATTCTCCTGCACCATTTTTTTCGACGTCGGCGCGAAGTCCATCCAATGAATCTGTCTCGAGTTTTGCTCATGAGTTTTCATAACTCCAAAACTGCTCCACTTGCGCTGTAGTGAATTCTCTCGCAAGAACCTTGTGGTCTGCTTTTCGGAGAATTAGTTTGCCAGCGACAAGAACTCTCCATCGTCACTCTCTTCCTTACGATATAAACCGCATCCTTGTAGTGTAAGGAGTCCCAAAGAGCCCAATATCTGTTTTGTTGCAGGGGCTTTCCGGACGATTTCTTGCCAGGATGAATCGATCTTCCGAATTTAGTTCCTCTCCAGAATTGGCTATTGACAGGGTCTTCGTTTGCTGAAGCCTCGCTTGAAGACCAGGCATCCCTCAGTTGTTAAACTTCACTTGGAAATGTCATTTCCTTTCCGAAACTTCTTCTCTGCCATTCGTAATGTTTGCTACCATCTCTTTAAGGTCTTGAGAGAGGCATCTGCATTTCCGTGAGAGGCTTCCTATGGATGTTGGATTTCTGAAATTCATATTCTTGCGTCTTTGGATCCAGCGAGACTATGCCTTCCGGTTCTCTAAAAATTCAAAAAACCATCTTGTAGGAGTAGTGATCAGTCGGAGAAGATACCGTCCATATAGATAGAGGAATGTATGATAGATTTCACGTGTAGCTAGTACTTCTTTTGAGCGCGTGACACAATACTTCTTTCTGACTACCCAAGCTCTGTCTGAACGTCAATGATGAACACACTCTTCGTTTCCAACTCTGAAGGCATGGTCCTTATTCCCCATTCTAGGCATCCGTATCCCTAAGATACCTTTGTCAGTCCGGGAGATAGGGGTCAAGACAGGGACGTTAGTGTCAAACCTGTTTTAGACTATTGAAAGATTTCTCCATTCTTCAGGGTCCACTTAAAGTTTGTTCTAGCTTCCTCTAGTTGGTTATGCAGGAGATGCCTTATATTGCAGAGAAATTCCTTACAAAACGAGGTATTAGGTGCAAGTCCGCTGAAAGGCTTCGGAATCGCGACTGTCTCTGGACGAGGCCAATAAACTACTGCCTTAGTCTTTCTGGGTCAGTTTTTTAACCCGTCTGCTGAAATTGCATGTACCAAGATAAGAAACTTCCTTTCGGAAGGAATCACATTTCTTTGGACTTAGCGAGGTTAGCTTTTGCAGTCTCTGGACACTTAGTATTATTAAGATGTTCTTGGAAATGTTCGTCCTACTATCTCAATACGTCATCAAGATAAACTATAGGCAGGCTTGGACGTAAGTCCACGCAAACTACTGCTCCATTAATCGTCTGAATGTAGCGGGGGGCGTTACAAGTTCGAAAGGCATTGTACTTAAATTGCCAGAGTCCTTGTCCGGTGGTGAGGCTGTCTTTTCTTTATCTTCAGGTTGGATCTCACTTTGGCCAGTATCCACTTTTCAAGTTCAAATATCAGAACCATTGGCTTCCTTCAAAGCAGTCCAGGTTGTCGCTCGTTCCGGGAGTAGAGGATAACTATCCTTTATCGTAATCTCGTTTAACTTCCTGTAGTCCACAGAAACGTGTCGACCCATCTTTCTTCTTAACAAGCACAATAGGCGAAGCCTAAGGTCCTGAAGAGTCTTCTATTATTCCAAGTTATCACCATTTCCTTAACTAAGCCTCCCTTCCTCTTCTGCTTGAGAAGCAAACGTCTTGGATATTGTTTATTGGTGGATGATTACCTGTATTAATTTCTATGCTGAGTCATATTGCAGGCGGCCGACTCAGAGTCACTAGTAGAAAACAAGTTCTGAAATTCTTGTTAGATTCCTTTCCTGCTGTCCTGGTTGACCTCATTAAGACCCTTCAGATTCTCCTAAGATTGACGGGAGACTAGTGATCTCGGAAAATCCTTGAGGGACGAGCAACGATATCACCACGAGCTCACAGCCGTCAATAATAGGCTCCTTCGTCGATGGTCTTGGCCTTGTCGTCCAAATTCAGAACTCCCGAACCGGATGGTCTTTTTTTAAATCGTAGAGTGGTGGCCGCCTAAGGACACCTTTCGGGAAACTTGCTAGAAAGTCCGTACGGCGTATCTGAATTTCCCAAGAAGCTTCTGGGACTTCCTGGATAAGACATTCCGCACTTCCCTGTGTTATAATAAGTATTTTCTCTTTAGCCAATACAGAGCACATAACTGAATCCTCCTGACTGGCTGAAAACAAAGGAATTTCCTCTCCTCCGCGAAGATCTCTTGCCTTCTCCAGGTCCACCATGAAGTTAAATTTCGTATGAAAATCAAGGCGAGAGTCACAGGATCTGGTGATTCGGCTACGTATGGATTTGTGTTGGAATTTTCTGGGATCCGCATTCAATTGCTGCATCCAGCTTCCTGATGTATCTCCGCCTTTTCACCATTGGTCTTTAAAGAAATGTTAGAGCCGTGTAAAATATAAATTCAGGCTTCACCTTCAAGTCTGTCCCACAGAGTGCAAGTTACGGGAGTGACAGGCCACGTGTCTAACATCAAACAAGGATACCGCAAATAGATCTTCCAAGTAGAGTCGTTTCTTCCTCGCATAAAAGGTGAAACTTTTAGATCCTTCTTCAGGAGCTTTATGTAGAAAAAGAGCAGCCTTCTGCCCGTAAGACGGCCATACATTAGTTTTCTAGTTGGGGCATTGTCACCTCCTCTGAGCGTGCCCTTTTTTGTTACTACTTCAGCAAGTCACGTTCGGATTGCTCGAGGAGTGTTCTTCCTTCACAACATGACTGGTTTAATAATTTTCCAAAGCTTTCAATAAATGCAGTCAGAATTTTCTATCTTTTCTTTTCCCAGTACCATGCTCTACCTCTATCGATCTTACATCAGGATGTTTTGGAAACTGTTTTCGCAGCCTCATACTTCATGCTTATGCCAAGGCTGATTTCAAGTCTTTTGGCATCATCAACCTTAGTTGCAGTGCTGAGTATCTTCATCTCTATATGCGTGTTGCAAAAGTACTGAGCCTTAGGCTGATCTCGACATCCTGAGGGCACTCCGCGGCATAGGCCGGCTCATTGATCGCCCACGCATTCGGCGGCTAATACCTGAAGCTTTCCCTGGCTTCGCACCGTCTCGTCTTCACATCCAGTCCTATAAAACTGCGTAAGGTGATCGTCATCCAGATCGGCTCAGATGCGTCTCGATGGTCATAAGGTCGTCAACTTATCAGAAGGTATTCCCTGAAGAACTTGACCGCTGATCTCGGAGAGAAGGCCACAAGTTGACGGCTTTCACACGATTTATTCCATCTGTCTGACTTAGAGTCTACGCTGTAACTGGAGTTTTGAAAACGTCCAAGACGTTTGTCCGTCAATTCAGGATTTGACCGTTATCTGGAATACGTGAAGGTTCGGGTTTGCCGGGAAATGTGATTGGTCTGTCTCCAGGTTCACTGAGCCTCTTCTCTGGTCATGATCTTCCTCGAACTTTTCTCTTTGACTTCCTCTATTCTTTCTCTGTACTTTGTCTTCCACTTCCTCTATTCTTGCCTTGTACTCTTGTGTCTTCCCTTCTCGATCTTCCTTTCACCGCCTTTACCTCCACTCTCTTTTCATACGCTTTGGACATCTTCTTCCTATTTTCTCATACAATCTGTTGACCTATGATCTTTAATTTCTCCGACTTTACTTTTCGACGTGTGATTGGAATCTGATTCTTCATTTCTTCTTGTCCTTTCTCATTTCTTCTTGTCCTTTTCTCATTTCTTCTTGTCCTTTTTTCTCATTTTCTTCCTGTCTCTTTCTCCATTCTATCCTTCATTTCTTTCTTGTCCTTTCTCCATTCATCTTCATTCTTCTTGTCCTCTTTCTCCATAGTTTTTATCTCGGCCAGCAGAGAGAGATCAGTTACTCAGCCATCTTTTGTCTGAGATCTCGTTTTCACCATACACAAATATCCCACTTCTGGACACCAGTGTTACACAAAATCTTACCGTGGGTGTATAGGGTGTAAACAGATCCAAGGCACTGCAAGGATATGGAGAAGAGTTTATTACAATATACAGGAAGACACGCAGCTTCAGTACAGAAACAATAAGTCTTGACAGATCACCAAATGTAAATAGACAAATTCACAGGTAATGACAGTTCAGCGCTTTGATATCCTGACAGCACGAAACAGTCAACAAATAACTATCTCGGCAATAACAAGCTCAGCTCAGCTGATTAGCTCACACAGTGATAGAACTCCGAAGACGTTTACGCTTCACAGTAACCAGTCGTTCAAAGACGCTCGTCAAACGCGGTCTTTATATACTCTCCCCGTT
Organism: Araneus ventricosus; assembly: GCA_013235015.1. NCBI lineage: Eukaryota > Metazoa > Arthropoda > Arachnida > Araneae > Araneidae > Araneus > Araneus ventricosus. The sequence goes on along the minus strand of BGPR01000020.1, from coordinate 275,461 downwards.
AGGTCTGGACGTCACATAGAATTTTCATGAAAATCCAGATCTCGGCCCCTAATAGAAATATCGAGAAAAGGGTTGCATTTTCGAGAATAATATTTGTCCTTAAGGTCACAAATTTGTGTCGCCAAATGTCTGCCAAGTTTGTCCCAAGGTCATGTCGCATGGCACGAGAGGTCGCTGAGGTCACTCATGCTTCACCTTGTGTAAAACCCTCTTCCCAACCTAAGACCTGTATTGCTTGGGAAGCGATTTTCCATGACTGTAACAATATATAGATGAGTGTAAGAGGAATATTTTCCTCATTGCCACTTTCCCTCTACGGGGAACGTATAAAAATTTAATTTTTTTAACTTTTTATTTTCAACTTCCACAAAAGCCAAAGCGTTTTCATACAAATTCCCACCTTATTTAATGAAATTTTGTAATTCGAAGTATATGTCTAGGTGTAATATTTAAGGAAATAAATGCTTGTTCCACTTTTTTGGGACACCCTGTATAGCTATATTGAAGAACGAACTTTCAAAAAGTAAAAATAGTCAAGAGACAAACAAGAGGAATAGAATTGGGAAATAATGACATTAGGTAAACTTGACCTAAAGGAAAAATTCCGTTAGGCCTAATGGAATAATTTATTTATTTCCTATATAGACTTTTAACTCGGAATAATTTCTGGTAAGCTTGAAAAAGGTTGCTTGCTGCTAATAATGCAACCATCAGTGATTATTAGTCACTGCTCTTGGTTTTTGAAATCAGATTTGCAACCCTCCAACTACGGTGGCGTCAGGCAACATCTGTAGGATTGTGTCTCTTTTCCCAATGATTTATTAAATGCTAACGGAATGAGAGAAACGTACATTCGGTCTGGTTGGACATGTACAAGGCTAGTGGTCCAGCCACTGCGCTACGGTGACTGACAAGTTTCTGAGGACACAGACAATACCAGCAGGAGAGCATTTTTTAAATGATCGGTTAAATGGAAACGGAATAATATAAGATCTATTCGGTCTGGTGGGACCAGAAAGAAGTGATCTACTAAGAACTCCTGCAACCAATTGACACTATAATCGCTGAACATTATACCACAATTAAAAAAATTGACCGAAATCTTAAAGGAAAACCTTTCAGAATATACCAAACAACACGGCATGGATGTATCTGAACATGATAATTATAGGTCACATGTTGCAGAACCTGATTAGGATATGTTGCAAGTTTTTTTCGGATATGTTACTCACGCGTCGTATACATCAGATGTTTCTTTAGTGGATTTCCATTTATTCTGGACTGTGCAGCGCAGCATTAAAGAGAAGCAATTCCCTTTTCACAAAGACATAAAAATAATTGACTGATCAACACATTTTCAATTGAAAATTAAAATTTTGTTTTATGTTTATTAATCACGAGGGCACCATGAGTACATGAATGAGAAGTAGCCGGATAAATAAGCGGGTTCTCGCTTCCCTGGTGAACATAGTAATGGTGTAGGTTGAGTTACCCCTCACCGATGACGATATGTCCCTCCTCCGGGAGGGACCGGCCCGTGGCCGGTGATGGCCGTTAGGACTCCAACCTGAGTATCCGAGTTGTTGCTACGATCGTTCTTCAATGAACCCCGGACGCTAGGGCAGGGCGAGGTTAGCTCATTTTGAGGTTACGGTGGTTATTAATCGAATCGGTTTTGAAGGTAGCTACTGAAATAAATTTCAGAGAAAAGCTATTAATAATTCAAGGAATAATTATTTTTCTTTTCTTTTCATTTGTAAATTAAACTAAACATCCTATTATCAATCGATTTTCAACTGCTGTTTAACTGAACTTGTTTCATATATGTAAAAATGGAAATTTTTAATTGATTTTTCCCCTCACTTACTGATGTACTAGGTTTCTTGAAATTTTGTACACTTATGTGTTTTCGATGACAATACAAGGTTTTAATATTTACAGAATTTAATTATCAGTCGATTGATTAACTGAATTGAACTTTGACTCCATACAGGTGGTGCTACAGGGTAGATGAATTTGAAAAAAAAATTATCTCAATATTCCATAATATTTTTAGTAATGGTTTATGAAATTTAATAAGGAATTTAAAGTAGAAAATAAGTAGAAAAAAATATTAAATTTATCACAATAATAAAGTGTGATTTAAAAAACTTCTTTTTATTAAATTTATTTTTATACACCTTTGCGTTCTAAGTTTAGAGTCTTTTAGTCTAGATTACAGCCTTACTAGCATTGTTCTGTGTACTGTCTGAGAGTTTCAGTCTGAAGATTGTTGATTATTCGTATTTTTTTCCACTGTGTGTCCTATATTTCACTCATTATTTTTAATTTTCGAACTTTTGATATTAAATTTACAGGACGATGAAAAGACTTCTCCATGGAGTGTTTCAACTGTTTCATGAAAACTTGGCTCACAAACTCACCTCCGCACATAATTCTTTAACGAGGCTCCTCATCAGTTTACAGATTTATTAGTGCTCCGATAACTAAAAACCCTAGTTATATCTCAGCTTACAATTCTCTCTTCGTTAATATACCAATCTACTTGTTCAGGTTCTTATTGAATAAGTATTAGGTAATGTTTCCTTGTAAGTATATAATGCATTCTCGGTTGGAATTTTTCATGTTATTCTAGTAAACTACGTTGAAACATCTTAGAAGCTTCTTGATTGCGTAACACTTTTTAATTTAAAATATGTACAGCTTAGTTCATTTTTCTTAATAGAAAACAATTGTTTCGCAGCAGTTCGTACTTAGCTCTTAGTTTCAGGCTAGTTTCTATGTCAGAAGGAAATTCGTATGCCATATTTAATTGCAATAATTATGTAAATGAAAGCTATCTTGGGGCGGAATTAAGAAACCAGTTACAAGTGAGATTAATTTATTTTAATTGGTATTAAAATTTTTTACAGTAAGCCGCGATGTAAAAGCACAGAAATGTTTCTGGAAATTACTATTCTGAGCTTCATTATTCAAAACGAGAATAAATATAATATCGAGTACCATTTTAGAATATTAGGAAAAACATAATTAAGGCTTTTTCAGTGTTGAACTTGTTTAACGTGTCTGGCGAGGAACAAATGACTTTTGTTTTAGCCTCATGTAAACTTCATAAGTAAGCAGTGAAACACTGGTTTCATAAAAGTGTTTGCTGATATTTTGAAGATAAATATGAATATTAAATAAAGTTTTGGGGAATATTTTTATAGCATGTGTTTCAACAATAAATCGTTTATTAATTTATTAACACCGTGAAACCTATTCCTTTTTTCTAAAACAACTTATGAAATTTATTATTATATATAAGTATTTTCTTGAATTTGAAACTAATTTTTTTATGTGAATAATCTTGGATTCAACATTAGAAAGATGAAACTGAGGTATTTTTTTTCAAGTTTTTTTCTTTAAGAATACGATTTTCATTTTTATTTCACAATTAAAGTGTAAAATCATACTCTTTTTGTTAAATACTTCCGGTGAAAAGAACATTCCCATTCTTTTAATTCTTATTCTTAGAAAACAAAACTTCTAAATAAGAACCGGCATGTTAAATTCATAAATACAAAGCTGCATTATGCATAATTTTTTTAATGTTTTTTAGTGCACATAAAATTTCTGAAAGCGGCAAATATGTTGCATTTTATTTCTTTATTATTAAAAATGTCCTAATTTTTTTGTTTACGTATTAAAATTCTTTATTATTATATTATTAAAATTTTTGTATTAACCCTTTCACTCCGTTATGCTAAAGGATGACTGCACAAATGCAATTCAAATATATCCGAACGTCACATTAAAAGGGTATTTAACAATTTAGCTGGAAAAACGTTTCATAATTTCATAATTCTGAAGTATTTAACAAAAGTTATAACATTGATATTTATAAACCATATTATATTTGTAAGATTTCTTTTTAATAGTTCGTATTTATCGTTTTAAAAATTCCAAGACTGTGAAGCAAAACAAAAGATTAAAAAGTTCAATATAAATTATTTGCTTTATTTACATAAATTTGAAGAATTTCGGAGTGAGTGTATTTTTTGAATTCGAAGCGCTGTAATTACTTAATATCTTGCATAACATAATTGATTAAAAAATTATTTTAAAAACTTAAAAAAACTGTCTGACATTTCAATGGAAGTGGGCACTTTAAAAGTTTTTAAAATTTTGTTAGTTACATAACGACAAACAGTAGATTTAATCAGATAAATCTTCAATTTATTATATTAAGCCCAAAGTTAGTCTTTACTTTAAGCATAGCTTTTATCTTTTATCTATATCTTTTGAAACAGATTTCCAACACAATATATTTAATTAAAAATAGTTTTAAAAAATACACTTTTTCTTGTGTACTAAACAGCAGAATTTTTTTATTTTAATTATTTTCTACTCTTTAATCTTGAGATCTATTTTTCGCAAAACCACTACCAGGTGACACCATGGAGTTAAAATTTAATTTAATTAATGATTAACTGATAATTAAGTTCTAAAAATATTAAAATAGTGTATTGTTATTGAGGATACACAAGTGAACCAAATTTCGAAATTCTAACACATCAGAAAGTGAGTAAAAAATCGGTTACAAAATTTTATCTTTATAAATATGAAACATGTCGAGTTAAATAAAAGGGTTTAAAATCGAAAACTTCTCAAATGAAATATCATGACTACAACGAGATGGATAAAAACTTCCGTATGAACTGGTATTCTCTATCGGTCAAAATGCAATACAAATATTTTTTTTAAATCTTACTTGAAATATAATTTTTTCTAATGGACTATTGAATTAAACAAAGGTGCTTTTTTAAATATAAAGTTACCTTAAAAGTTAAAAAAAACTTGATTTTAGTATGCTTTAAATGTTGATAAACATACAGCCTTTCCTAATACATTGTAACTTATACAAATTGTTCGCATTTCAAATTAGTGTTCAGGAATATTCAGTAAGCTTATTCAGAATTAGTTTATGAAAGTATGTTTATGTTTTATGAAAGCATATATGTGTTTTCTCTATTCAGCCAATTTAAGTTGACAACACTAAGGACCTTGGAATATATCCCATGCTAAAAAACAACATTATCTCTCCATAGAAAAACTATTCTACAACAGTTTGAGCATAATGAAATAATGTCGAAACGAATGAACTATTAAGTGAATGATACACTTCTTTTAAAATTTGAAATATTAATCACGGAAAAAATTTAAAAATTACATTTATTTGAATAAGCTTTAATACATAAGAAATTAATCTGAAATAAATTTAATGAAAACAGATTGTAAAAACACACTCTTACTAGTTTTCTAAACGATGGATCTTTTTATTTTAATTATTTTTCATAATTTAGTCTTTAATTTATAATTCATTATTATAAATATTATGGATTCTCGAAATCAATTTTTTCTCAAATTCAACTACCTATGTCACCTATGTGTCACTATTCTTTAATCAAAATATAATTAAATGAATCTTTTAATTGATAACAAAGATCTGAAAGCATTAAAATAATGTTTTGCACAAATTAATGTAATAGAGAAGATATAAGTGAGGAAAATTTCAAAACACTAGCACATCAGAAAATCAGAGAAAAAGCGATTACAAATTTTCACTTAACAAACATGAATCAAATCAAAGTAAGTAAAAGCGCATAAAGAGTGGGATAAATCCGTTTTCTTATTATATATATTATTTTTTTCAGAAACATTTTAATGCCGCAAACTATAATATAATTAAGAGCAATAATATAAATTTTAGCTTTTGCTACTTATCAGAATAATAAAAGATGAACGAATAGAATTTAGAAATGCTAAAATTATTAGATGTTACAATTTCTTGAAGATTACAAATTTATAAAATATAATATGAATTGTATTCATAATTATTATATATATTATGAATTTATGGAAAATCATGTATGTAAAAAATATATGAATTAACTAAGGCTAGCTGACAAAATGGACGGTAAAATTGAGCATATGTTAAAGATTTTTGGAATTTTTAATTGAATTTTAGAATATAAAATAAAAGAATCGTGGCTTCTAGAAAAGCTATATTTTCAATTTTAAATATTTTATTGCTACTGCCTCGATTTTCTTAAAGGATAGATGTCTAACAAATTTAAAATAATCATTAAACATTAAGCAATCAATTTAATTTATAGAAAATAATTTTCTAAATGAAAAAGAAAATAATTGCATTCTTTTAAATTACTTCAAACATCAGTTCATTATTTCCAGGGAAAATTATTTCATATAAACATAAATTTCTTTATGAGGGGATATTTTTCAGTTAAAATATAAGTTTATTGACATCAGGAAAATTTATGAAAAAATAGGAGTTTCCTATTAAATAACAAACATATATTAAACAAAATATCTTCACTTACCTGAAATAAATGAATGCTACAAAATTAAGTGTTATAAGCTACTTTAATTTGACAGTAATTACAAACTTTACAATTTTAGATTTAATGCCTTTAAAAACATTTTGGAAAAAGTCAATAATCAAATAACGGAAATTTTGTTACATATGCATGCAAAAATTATAAGTTTAATTCATTTTTTGAAAAATAATAAGGATAATTTAAAACATCTTCTAATAAATGGAATATTAAACTATTAACATATCATTATGTGATATCTTAACTAGACGTACGATTAAAAGTTTAAAGTCACTCTTGTTTTGGTTCCGGTCCTTTGCCTCCAAACTGAGCATGTATAGAGAAAATGGGCCACCGTTGGTACTGAGGTGATTTCAGATATGCTTGGAGCTCTGGCAAGTTTCGAATCCTCTGGTGATACTCTTTCAAAGCTGGGTAGTCGGCAAGGACATTAGGAATGAGGTACAGATAGAAGTCGAGGGCTTCATAAGCCAAGAAATCAACGTAGGTAAGAGAATCGCCTGCTAAGAACTTCCTGTTACCAAGAAAGTCAGCAACAAATTTCAGCTGAATTGGAACTCTTTTCACAAATTCTGGCTTAACATTCTCAAAATTTGGGTCGTAGCAGACTCGGGCCAAACTGGTACGGAAGTCGGTAATTTGTTGCTCTGATAAAGACACACGAAGTTTCTCTGCTGGTGTCTTACCATCAAGACCATACTTTGCAGCCAGGTATCTCAAGATGGTAACGCTTTGAGTCAGCTTAACATCGTCGTCAATGTAGTAGGGTAAGTTAGGAAAGTCCAAATTCAGAGTGAACTTCACTTTTTCCCACGACTCACGGTCAGCTAATTGATACCTTTTGTCTTCAAAATCAACATTCTTGTAGTGAAGAAGGTATCTTATGGGCTCCCCAAGACCTCGGACTTCCCAGTATCCCACTACAGGTTTCGGCATGTTGAATGAGAAGGAACAATTACAGCAAACAGATACAGCTATAGTAGGGAGTCTTCTAAGTTAACACTTCTTATATTACATTTTTATCATGAAATTTCTGATGAAATGTTTATCTCTAGAATTTCATTGTTCGAGAAAAATATATCAGCAGTTCCCAGGGGCAAGAAATCATTGTTTTAGGGGCAAAATATGACATTTCATCGTATCTTATCTGTAAAATTCTTCCGTGAAATGATTGTATTACTGAATCCAAAGTGATAACTTATTTTATATATGTATTGTTCATAAAAAAATGATCGTTAATTGTTTCACTCATCTAACTGACACAGTTCTAAGAATATTTATCTCTAAAAGTTTTTTCAAAAATTTTGAATTTTTAACTTTAAATTCAGGAGACAAGCTTCTGAATAGATGTATGTTTATTTTTGGAATAGTGGGAATAAATTACCATTTTTTAAGCCGATATGGTAGGCATTTTAATAAAAAAGATAATTTATTCATTAGTAATTTCCATAGAGTTTTAAAGTTAGTTTTTAATGAGATTTTGCTGAAATGCAAAAATGACAGTAAATATGAGTTTTAGTTTGCTTCTTTTATTTTAATTGCTACATTAATTTTCTTTATAAATGATTCTATGGCATTTATTTATAAAGCCGAAATTCTGTATATCAACCAAAATTCTTAAGTTGTTTATTTAACTCTTTTTTTTTTACTTTTTATCTTAAAGTCAATTCTTTCTCTTTTTTTCTTTTACTACTAATTATTACATTCAGATATATGAAGCGTTTTCCATCATTGAAATATACTTCCAAAAGGTTTGTGAAATCTAGCAAATAAAGGCATTTTCAGTTGAAACCAAAATCCCTCACGCAAAATGGATCTTTAATCAAAAGAAATTACCTTTCACAAGAGAAATAACGCTAAATAATTGTTTTTTTTTATATCGAACAATTTATCCTGAATAAAAGATTTATATAGAAAAGATACCGAAATTTCAACTTGTGAATAACCTTTATTAATCATATTCAAATAATTAACCACAAATCATTATAAGAAAACATTTGTGAAAAATTCAATAATATTTTTGAAGTCAGAAGGAGACAATTTCAAATAGATATTTCATTTAAAGAATCATTAGAATCTTATTGTATAGTTTATAACAACCATGCCAAAGTCACGGCCGGCGTGTCGCATGCGATCCACAACGAATATCTTTGCGATCCAGCAAGCATAAAAATATGTAACAAAATTTTTAATAAAAATTTCGTAGCTTAATTTTTAAAAATTTCTAACTATACATATTTATTACCAACGAACCACAACATTCGCCAATGGCAGATTACTAGTCGTGTTACATCGATGCACCATTTCCCCCATCAAAATCAGGGTATATTTTAGCAGATGATAATGAAATAACATCTGACATTTCATTTTATTCTTCTTTGGTCATGTATAATTTTGTTCCCTTTTAAGTGTTTTTATATCTCATGATGGTTTTTTTCTGCTTTTGCTTTTCAATAAAGTTTCACACATGCTCATCCAACCGACAGGGAGCCGTTTAGGCTCCGAGTTCGGGGGTATGCTGTGGTGTTATGTTATGCTTTTGCCGAATGAAATGAAGTGCATAATAGCGCGACTGAAGTGAAGTACTGGCATTCATCTTAGGTCAGTTTTGAAGTAATCACTGCGAGCAAGATATCCCTCCAAGTAGGAAAGATGGTAGCACAGAAGAGATGCCAAGTGGCAAGAAGAAATCTTTAACTTCACCGTTGTCCTTTCTTCTTTTTCATACAGTGTTTTCGAAATAAACCCGTGTTTCTATAAAAATATAAATTTTTGCTTTTTTGCGGCCCACATAAGTTTAGGTCAAATGAGCCGATGTTAGCTTTTAAATTTGGCCTACTTGGCTTATAATGTTATTCACCCTTCCTTAGAAATGAGATTTAGTTAAAATATGAGTATGAAAGTGAATTGTTAGTCCGTTGCAAAGCCTTTGATGATGCATAGTATTAAAACTATTCCTTGCACCTAATTTAAAATAATAGCATTATTTGAAAAAAAACACAATGTAAATAACTTTTTTAAAATTTAGTTCATACTAATTGGCTGAAATGTTAAAACGATATCTTTTATGCAGCATTAAAAAATGCAAATTTGTGACGAAAAACAGCAAATGTGGGGGATTTTCTATAATATTGTATTTTTTAAAAACTGCAGTTAAATATATTGTTTGCTTGTGAAAATATACTGTGACGTTTAGCATCTAAAAGAAAATGTAAAGGCTAATTTAAATAATTCAAAAATGATGATTTTGATGCCGAAAGCAAAGAACACTCTAGCAGACTGAGAAAGCTCGAGAACGAAGAACTAAACCTATTATTAGTCGAAGGTTATATCAATTACATAAAAAGTTATAAAAAATTAAATGTTGATAAATCTAATGAATTCAGGGGGTGGATGATGACACATCATCCAAGAGGACGCGGAAGAGATGGGAGATTACAAAGGTTGCCGACTTACGAGTAGCCACACTAGAAACCCAACTGAAGATCAGCTATCAGAAACTTGAAATAACAAGAGTTTCTGATGAATTAGTTTTGTTACGGTTTCATGGAGCAAAAGCCACTTTTAGCTATGCTTCGCCAAACTCAGTGTTAAAATATGCGAAATAAAATTTGGAGGATAGATCAGGGGGTAAATAAGAGCAGTGGACTGTTAATTAAATAAATTTATTATGAACAAAAACATGAACGATCAAGGCACAAATTAAATAAATTCTTAAGTAGTAACATTAAAGGAGAGACGATTCTCATTCCCAAGGGGGAATACGACACAAGGGTCCGTTCGCTTAGGCGATCCGAACGAGAATGAACTCCAGTCAACTTCGCACCCCAAGGTCACGAAAGTGGACAGCTAAAGTTCATTAAACTCTGCACCCTCAAATGGCGCGAAACTCCGCAGAGAATGGAAGGACGCGTAGGCGTCAACATCCCGGCCGACGTTGAAATATACATATTTCAAGAAAAGCATTCTACAATAAACAGTAATTCTTAGCATGAAAATTATAATTTACACATTAAACAATATTAAAATAATAAGTTCAGTCATTAGCAATATTCAAATGAAACATGAAACACAATTCATATCCGACTAATAAAAAAGAAGAAAGAAATTTTTAAAAGGAACATTTCAATAATATACTATTAAATAGTGAATATTATACACACAATAGTTTACATAAATGCACATTTTAAGAGAACAGAATAATGAGTATATAGTGGCATTTTTTTTTTTTAATTTTATCACCTTTCAATTGGAAGTACACACAATCTGGAAAAAGATCTCTTGAATATTCCTGTCTTCGTTTTAATATCAACTACCCGTATAATATTATCTTTCCCAGGATAGAGTTTAACTATGCGACCTAAGGGCCAATTAGAGACAGGAACATTGTCTTCTTTAATCAAGACCATATCACCAATTTTAACGCTGTCCTTTTTGAACATCCATTTGTGACGTTGCTGCAAGTTATTTAAATAGTTTTTACTCCAATGTTTCCAAATTGCTTGAACTTTCTTAGTTAATAATTGCCACCTATTAAGACGATTATCATTTAATTCTATCATCAAAGGTTCGGGAATAGCCGTAATGGGCCGACCAATTAAGAAATGATCAGGAGTCAAGATTTCTAGATCTTCCACTTCAGAGGAAGGTGGGGTAAGTGGTTGAGAATTGAGTAATCCTTCAATTTGAATTAAAATTGTTAGAAATTCCTCATAAGTGAGACAAGTATTACTTACAACTCGTTTAAAGTAGAATTTAAATGATTTAACACTAGCTTCCCAAAGACCACCGTGATGATGTGCTCTGGGGGAATGTGGCTCCAGGTTATTTCTTCTCCAGATAGAAAGTTTTGAAATAAAGCGTCTTGTTGCTCCATTAATTTAAAAAGACGATTGATTTCATTTTTCTTTCCTACAAAATTCGTAGCATTATCCGAAAGTATTTTTCTACACTTACCTCTCCTAGTCATAAATCGTTTTAAAGCTGCAATGAGAGCTTCAGAAGAGAGATCAGATACTAATTAAAGATGAATGGCTTTCGTAGAGAGACATATAATAATGCAAACATATATTTTAGTAGGAGGGTCCCTCTTACGTAACTTAGTTTTGATATAGAATTGCCCAGCAAAATCTATGCCAACAGAGTTAAATACAAAATTAGGATTAACTCTGTCCTCAGGTAAGTCTCCCATTTTTTGACTGCTTATTTTAGGATTAGCTTTGAAGCAAATTACACAACTGTGCACAATCTTTCTGCATAGATTTCGCCCATTTAATGGCCAAAATTTCTGTCTAATGTTATACAATAATGCTTGAGGCCCTGAATGAAATTGAATTTTATGACAATACTGAATTATCATATCAGTAACCTTATGCTTGGCATGCAATAGTATGGGATGTTTACTCTTGTAGGGAAAAAATGAGTTCCTTAACCTACCACCTACCCTCAGGATTCTTTGTGAATCAAGAAAGGGAGAAAGACTCTTTAACTTAGAATTGGGAGTCACATTACCACACTGTTCAAGGCTGTGAATTTCATTGCCAAAGGTTCTTACCTGCACTTCTCTCAAAATATAAATTTCAGCGTTTTGCCGTTCTGTTTTACTTGGAGCTCCACATTCCTTTGAGTTCTTTTTATATTTATTTATAAATCTGAAAATCAAACTTATGATACGTATTAATTTTTGAAAATTATTGGAAATACAAATTACATCATCAAATAAAGCAGAAGTTTTCACAGTTAAGCACACTGAGTCCTTAGATCTGAATTCTGATAAAATAATTTTTATCAGACTGGTTTAGTTCAACTGCAGAGTTCAAGGAATTGAAAGAATCAGGTCCCTGAAACCAAAATTGGTTATTCACAAGAAACTGGGCATCTATTCCTCTAGAAAGGAGGTCTGCCGGATTATTTTTAGAAGTGATGTGAGACCAATGATACTCCTTAGTAAGCTCTTGTATCTGAGCTACTCTATTACTCACAAAGGTTTTTAAAAGATGAGGAGGAGTATCAATCCACGATAAGGCTATAGTGGAATCAGTCCAGAGAAGGACTTGATCTATTTTTAATTTCAGTGCATTAAGCACTTTTCTTGTGAGCTGGGCTAGCAGTAGACAAGCTGCTAACTCCAATCTCGGTATGGTGACACTTTTAATGGGCGCCACTCTAGATTTACTGCAAAGAAGAAAGGCGTTATTATCAGATGAATCACACACTGACTGTAAGTATATCACTGCACCATATGCCTTTTCCGAGGCATCGGAAAACCCATGTAGAATAATTTCCTTGGGATTTGGTCGAAGCACAATTCTTGGTATTTTTATGTTTTTCACGTAGCTCAGACTTGCAATGAATGAAGACCACTCCTGAGCAATGTCTGAGGGCAGTTTCTGACTCCAGTCGATCTGAAGCAGCCACAGACGTTGAAGAAATATCTTGGCCTTGCTAATTACAGGACCAAGAAGTCCGAGAGGATCAAAGAGTCTAGCTATCTGAGACAGAGCGTCTCTTTTGGTAAACTCAGTAGTGGAACTAGTAGAGATATCAAATAAGAAGACACCTTCACAATTGCTCCACATCATTCCTAGAGTTTTCACCGTTGACTGTTTTTCGCAGTAGTTGAAGCGGTAGACGTCCGATTCACTGCTCGCGCTAGAACACCACTTATGTAGAGTCATGCCACCTCGAAGGAGTAGTTCTCCGAGTTCTTTCTTCAGTGCCATAAATTGGTTTATATCAGAAGCACCGGATAAGCAGTCATCGATGTAGAAATCCTCTAGGAGCACTTTTGATGCTATGGGAAAGTTTTCCCTCTCATCTTTAGCAAGTTGTTGAAGAGTCCTTGTTGCTAGGAAGGGAGCACTAGTTGTGCCGTACGTCACAGTCTTTAAGGCAAACACTTTGATATTCTCTTCAGGTCTTTCTTTCCATAATATTTTTAGATATTTTCTTTGCGAAGGGTTGATCTCAATTTGTCGGAACATTTTACTAATGTCCGCAGTAAATGCATACTGGTGTTTCCTAAATCTTGTAAGAATGGAAAATAAGTCGTCCTGTAGGACACCACCAGCGCACAATAGGTCATTTAAAGAATTACCAGTTGTGGTCTTAGCACTAGCATCGAAGACTACTCTAAGTTTAGTAGTGATACTAGATGGACGTAAGACACCTTGGTGAGGCAAGAAATAATCGTCATTACTGTGGTTACAGTTAGTTATTTCTTCCATGTGATTTAGATTATTATATTCTCGTAAGAATTCCGAGTATAAGAATTTCATAGTTGGATCCCGATTTAGTCTTTTCCATAAGTTATCGAGCCTTTTTGAGGCCATTTGATAGGAATCACCCAGACTAATTTTTTCAATCTCAGGCTTAAAGGGCATTTGTACCACATATCTTCCCTCAGAATTTCGATAATGAGTTTTTTCATAGTGCTCATTACAATAATTTAGTTCCTCACTAATTGGGGAACTGTCACACGTCACATTTTCTATTTCCCAAAATGACCTTAATGTTTTATCTAAGGTGTCCATACCTCTGGACAAAAAACAATGACTAGTTGCATTATTAATTTGGAAAATAGGTTCTGTGCTACCAGCAACTATATATCCAAAACAAGTATCTTGAAGAATTAAACGACTATAATTTAGTCGAATTTTATCTGCTTTGATAAATTCGAAAAACAGTTCACAACCCAATAAGATATCAACTTTTTGTGGTATATAGAAGGTTTCATCAGCAAGTTGAATATTTTCTGGAATTTTCAAATTGGAAACATCTAACCTGGTTGCAGGAGAAAAATCTGTTATCTTTGATAATACCATTAATTCGATATCCCATTGGTAATTTCCGTTTAAGTTGGACAAACTTGTTGTCACCCTTCTGCAAGCATTTTGAGTTGAACCACAAATTCCACTAACAGGCAAGAATAATTTTTCTTTTTTTAATCCCAAAAAATTTGCACAGTCCGAACTTATAATGTTGATTTCGTTAGCAGAATCTAGAATTGCTCTCACTGGTACAAATTTGTTTTCTTTATTGCGAATGAAGACTCGAGCAGTGCACAGAAGAATCGACTTACGGTTTTAAAAAGTCGAGCAACAAAAACTGGTAGCCCTCTGTTCTACTTGCGTAGTTGAAGAAGAGTGGGGAGAAGCACTGAGGGGAGTATCTTCCTCCTCGCGGCAGTTGTTTTTGTTGTTTATTTTTGAGTCGTCATGCAGTAACGAATTGTGACTATCTCCACACATGAAGCAGTTATATTTCGATTTACAGTTTGTATTCGGATAAAAAAATAAACATTTTTTGCACAGTTTATTTCTTTGAACACAATCTATATGATCAGAAAGTTTGAAGGATTTAAATTTAGAACATCGATATAGAGGATGGGATTCATTGCAATTTTGAAGAACACATTTTTTACTTTTGTTATGGAAATTCACAATTAGTGCTTTTGGACGGGAAAAAATTTGTTTTGGCTTCACAAACTGCTTATTTGAGTTAGAGTTTACCGTAGTAGTACAGTTTTTGCTTATACCCTCTAGAATGCGGGCACGATCTTCTATGAAATTTAAGAAACAATCAAGCGATAAAATTTCACTGGATTTATTTTCCATTTGGAATAACTTCTGTGATTCGGAATCAATTTTTCCTTCCAAAATATGTATATGTATAATACATTTTTAATAAGTGTGTCTATAACAGAACGCTTGTTTTGGTAGCGAGCATCTAATGCTGAAAGTAAGGATTGAAAAGTATCTTGAGTACTTTCAATGAACTTGGCATCACCTTTTAAGGACGCTTTCAAGCAACAACATTTTTGATTGTCATTTAAACTTTCATTATTGCCTATGATAGACATAAATTGAGTTTTAAATGATTCGTATTCCTCATATTTACCCGTAAATTCAGGCAAGGGTAAATCTGGAATTTTTAGTTTTGGTTTGTGGACAGTCATCAGCACATTGTCAGCATTAGGTGCTTTACAATACTTAATTATTAAAATTTTAAATTTTACCTGCAGATCTTCGATTTCTTCTTCCATGTTGTAGATAACCTCCAGGGATTCTTCCAAGTTAGTGTTATCTGGTAAATCCAAATAGTCTGCTAGAAGCTTCTTCATTTGAGCTTTCAGTTCTAACACATTTTGCAACTTTTGATTCAGAATAATTTCTGACTCTTCTGGCATGGCTGGCGGTTCATAGGACTCCGCAGCTTTATTTAGCCTAGTTACTCTATCCCTGATCGTTCCGCGAAGGCGGTTTAGTTTTTGCAGCATATTTTTACCCATATATCTCCATGTCGCTCGGACAAAAAATGGAGGATAGATCAGAGGGTAAATAAGAGCAATGGACTGTTAATTATATAAATTTATAATGAACAAAAACATGAACGATCAAGGCACAATTTAAATAAATTCTTACGTAGTAACATTAAAGGAGAGACGATTCTCATTCCTAAGAGGGAATACGACACAAGGGTCCGTTCGCTTAGGCGATCCGAACGAGAATGAACTCCAGTGAACTTCGCACCCCCAAAGTCACGAAAGTGGACAGCTAAAGTTCATTAAACTCTGCACCCTCAAATGGTGCGAAACTCCACGGCGAATGGAAGGACGCGTAGGCGTCAATAAAATCCAAGTACAGAAATATACAAATATACTAAAAGTGCAGTCAAGAGAAGAATAAACAAAGGAACTCTTGGGAAATAATGGCACTAAGATGAATAATTCTATTAGGCAGTGGCGGCTCGCGCATTATCACCATGGAGTTGTTGTAATTTGCAGTCCTTCAATGGGAAGTGATGCACTTCTTTATAATTTAAATTATACGCTTTTGAACTAATTATGAATATTTAAAAAATAAGTTAATAAAAAATTATTATTAGATTTTTGACTTGATGAAGGTTATTTTTAATAAAAAAACTTAACTAAGAAATTACTAATTTTAATTAAGAATTTAACTTTAAAATAAATTTTCTCAAATATTTATCTATTTTCCTTACTCTCGTTTATAAGGATTTTGACAATTGTGGATGAACATTAAAAAATTTATGAAGTGTAAAGTTCAATTAAATACACATGTAATATTATTTACTGCTAATAGTAAAAACTAATTAAAAATGAAATCTATTCTTTACTACTTACTTTATTTCCGAAAAGATCAATAATCTTTTTTTTTGATATTCATGTGACTATCAAATCATACGAAGATGCACACGAGCGGACAAACAGACAGAATTCTCTTTGATGAATTTCGTCCAAAATTTGATAGAAATCCACAAATATGGTTTGATAGATTTCCCTTTGAAGGATTTCGTCCAAAATTTGATAAAAATCCACAAATATGGTGTGATAGATTTCCCTTTGATGACCTTTGACCAAAATTTGATGCAGATCCACAATTTTCGTTTTAAGACCTCGTACCGAATTTCACATTCCTCTAACCATGTTTTTCAAATTAACATGTTCAAATACACACTGATAAACAGACATCATTGTAAAATTTTTTTCAGGAGGGATGGGTGGACTGAGAGAAGGACTCCAGGAGCTCAAAAATGCTGAAATTCCTCGAAATCTTGAGGTTAGGTTAGGTTATATTAACGTCCCGTTTTGAAGCAACACGAGGGCTATTTAGGGACGGACCTCGTAATTTTGAACCGCGGTCAGATGACAAGGACGACACCTGAGCTGGCACCCCAAACTTCCGAATACAAAGTACTTGGATTGGGAAAATTTCAGAGTATCCCAGTTTTTCCCCCAGTTCTACTCTTAAGTAATCTTGGCTTTTTCCCCTACGTTTCGCCTGAAGCGTCAAAAGAAAAATTTTCGCAAATTGATTTAGATATTACATTCCAAACAGGATAAATAAGTATTAAACTTATACACTGAAAACAGTTGAGAGTGCTGGAATTCCTATACGCAAGCCACTCCTGCCATTAGGCTTATTTATTTGCAATGAATAACACAGGCATTAGTGAGTATTAAGCTCATAAGGCTTGGATTACGAAAGCAGTGCTCTAACAACTGAGCTGTGGCCATAGACGAGTTTCTGACGATACAGACGATATCCCCAAGATAGTGTCTCTTTTCCAAAACGGAATGAACGAAGTTTAATTCAATCAGGTAAGAACCAAAAGCACATGATCTATTACAAATTACTACAACAGATTCCGACTATCACCGCTGAACGTTACCAACGCATTTAGAGAATTTGAGCCAGGTCAAGCCAAAACGTTCTGAATATGTGAAAAGGTACGACAATTTTTTGGTTTACATTTAAACGGTTTATTTTGATCATGATATGTTACAAAACCTGATTAGAATCGTTGCAAGCATATCTTTGGAGTGTATTACCTCAGACGCCTTATTCATCAGATGTCGCTTCGACATATTTCATTGTTGGACAGACTTGAAATCATAAAAACATTTAGCATCATTAAACAAGCGATTTAGCGTTTTCAGAGATTCATAAGAAAATACCATAATTCGGAACAGGGCAACTATCATAAAATTAAATTCAAAATTTTGAATGGTCCGTTGATAGAGACTATGAGTGGAAGTGTAGCGAGTATTTAACTTTAAGAATTAAAAAAATCGCTTTATATGCTAAAGATGCAATGATTTTAATTAAATAATTTATTTATAATAATTAAATTTATTTTATTATTTATTTATTAATTTTTCAATTTGGCATTGAGAAAAATTTGTATTGCTCACGACAAATCTTAGAAAGTGATCCGAAAAAATGGAAATCAATTCATTCGAAAAACGTTATATGCTTTGTGTGTTTTTAAATATTTGTCAAATATTTAGGAGAAATGAATTGTTCGTTAGCAATATGGATTCTTTGCAATGTCACAATTATTCGTTCAAGCTTTGAAGTGTTAATAAATTGGATTACTTGGATAGATATTTTCCATTTGGAGAAAAGGCCGCGGTGGCCTAGTGGTAAGGTCTCGACCTAGGGACCGGAGAGTCGCAGGTTCGAAACCCGATTCCACTGAAGATCCGCCGTGCATGGGGCCCGCTGCACGCCAAATCATACGTAGTGGCCAAACGTCCTCCCGTTGGTGTGGCGCGGAAGTTTGGAGAGGGGGCTGCCAGCTCAGGTGTCGTCCTCGCCATCTGACCGCGGCTCAAAATTACGAGGTCCGTCCCTAAATAGCCCTCGTGTTGCTTCAAAACGGGACGTTAATATAACCTAACCTAACCTAACCTAACCATTTGGAGAAAACCGCCTGGTGGTCACCTCGAGCACAAGGATGAGAATTCATAATATAATTTACTGGATTCTTGGTTTCGAGTCTGTATATTAAATGTAAGGGAACGTTTACAGTCCCTTTTTCAACGTCGTAATACCCGTAAAAAGGTGGTCTCGAAACAAATGCTGCATTATAATCTTAAGGCTTGTTTCGTAGAATTATAAAAATGCCTTTTCCAAAGAGATGGCGCTGAAGTTTACTAGGTCACTTACGTCATCTTTTTCATCAAATTTTTAGCCTTTTTGCCAAGAAGGAAATAAATGGTACCCTGACCTGAAAATAACTCAAGGGTTCCCTACCCTCATAAAAAAAACAGCAAGGACAGCTCTTTCTTACATTACAAAAAGAGGAGTCTCCTCTTCGCCTTAGGGCACGAAGAGGGTCGAGCTCTTGTTTGAAAGCAGGTCTTGTCAAATTCCCGTTCTGTCTGAAAATTGTTTGAGAAATTTTTCTTTAGCTGGTTTTTCAGTTCCTCTTAGGCCCGGTGCACACTAGCCGATTTGTGTCGTTGAAGCTATAAAAATAACAATAGTAACCCCCATTCCTCCTGTGTGTCTCCACAGGGAGTCACTATTGTTATTTTTATAGCTTCAACGACATGAATCGGCTAGTGTGCACGGGGCCTTAGTGAGAAAAAAACGCATATTCCTTGATGATTACCTTTTCTTTTTCCCTAGCTGAAAATCCTGAACAAATGATGTTTCGATAACAGTATTTTATGCTTCTAGAATGAGAATGTGCTGAATTAAAATTTAAATCAATAATGTTAGCCTTATTTGTTTAGAATTTCGCTTTTTTTAAAAGTTATCACAAGCAATCTACAACAAAACAAAAAAAATTCAAATTCGCTTTTCTGCAATCAAACCACTAAAACGCTTACTAATTGGCTACAAACCAAAATAACACTCACATGGGAGGGAGGGGGGGACTTAACAAAAATATATAATTGCATTCCGCACACCTCTAAAATTATTGAAGAGCTTCTCTTGATTTAATTCTCATGCCAAGGCTCCACACCTCCTAACACAACCCAATTTTCTTTTATCGTTACGATAATATTTGTAAGATACACTTATATGATCAAAAGTATCCAGACACTTTCGGATTTTCGCACTTTTTAGAGCTTCTCAGGAAAGACTTGACCAACTGCTTTTAAACTTCGTCCATGTAAAAAATAGACTCTAATTCACATTTCACTGTGAAGATTCGGTCACGAGGGCATTTAGGGGACAGAGCGGAAATTGACAATGGTATCGAATGAGTGGAAAGCATGAGGCGGCAAAAGATTTATAGACATCTAAAATACCCGGGAGTATAGGGGTAGACAGAAAAATTTAAAAGTTTATTAAAATAATTAGCTAGTTTTTCCGAACACTATTGCTTTTTTGTAATTCCTAGCTTTAGGCAGGAAAATGATATAAAAATTTAATTTTTTCCTAAAAAAGCAGTAGAGAGATTGCCGCCACTGGAAATTGATGAAGACGAAAGAAATCTGGGCTCAAACTGTCCCACAGAAAGCTGATAATGGTTTACAAATTTCATCAATGGTTTTATTTGCTATGCACATTGCTTACATGGATTTTTGTAAAAATAGCAAGTTTATTCTGGAAAATATAAAGCTTTTCTTTAAAAATCCCATATTTTTTCGCAATTTTTTTTTTTTTTTTGCTGCTTACAATATACAAAATTTTCCACGACATAATACGAAACTTATAGAATACTTGACAATGTGTTAGAGAATTATTCCATTAAAATTTAAAGTTAATGCTAATATAGTATCACAATTTTCTTCTGTAATACACTGGCATACAAAAGTTAAGGTACATTTCGTAAAATGCGAGAAATTTGCAATTAATTCGAAAACTATGTTTCGAAATCAGTTCTGGAGAATCGTATGATATTCAATAGAGTATCATATACATATTACAGTGAAGATTCGGTCACGAGGGCAATTAGGGGGACCACCAGAAAGGGATGAAGGCGAAAATGCAGTTTCACCCATCCTGTTTCACAGAAAGCTGATAACGAGATGTAACTTTTATATCAATGGTTATGGTTTAATGTGTATAATATTTACGTGCATTTTCGTAAGCATAGCACAAATATTCGGGAAGATATAAATGTTTCTTTAAAACATCCCAAATTTTTCCGCATGTGTTTTGCTTATAACATGCAGAGTTTTCATTCAAATTATTCGAAATTTGCAGAACACTTGACAATATGTTACAGAAGTATTGTATTAAACTTTGAAGTAAGGAAATATGAGTGTTTGTACTAAATAATTTTTTACTGCGCATATGCGAGACGCAGCGGAATTTTTCTTTCATAACTTCAAAGCCAGATATATAGAGCAACTCTAAAAAAAATTCCAGTTGAATTCCATTAAAATTCAGAAAGCTGTCGGCATTCAGTGAGGTGAATTTCAATTTCTCTTTAAGAGAAGCTAAATGATGAGGGTTCTTGCACAAACTGATGTGCTAACCATACTAGCTTCATCCTTTTAACCTACGACTGAATTAAGAGATTTAGAATTTTGTACTATCGATGACAGTACAGTGTTCTGATGTTTTCAAAAATTAATTACTAGTTAATTGATTAATTTAATCAAATTTTGATTTCATATGAGTACATATGCGCCAAACCATCGCTCCTCCTATGCCGGATTGAAGTTCAGAAAATGTATCACTCCAATAAGTATCCTATTGTCAAAATAATATTTCTTAAATAGAAAAAACTATTTGAGCACGCTTAATTTTGACGATTGAGAGTCTATCGCAATTTTTAACGACCTAAGTAATAATTTTATATGTAATATTCGTTGAATTTGAATAAAAAATAATAAAATTGTTAACATCCTGAATAATAATAGTAGAAGAAATTATGATGCTACATTGTTCTAAAATGAATTATTGCATTATATGAGCGTGCAACGGATTGGGACTAGCTCAGTTTTTATTTGAAAGTCACATCAAAAGGGAAAAACTAAAATTACCTTAGATCCTAATTTATAACTGCGTACGAGTTATTAATTACATTTCGGAATACAGTAAATTATCTAACAAATATTGTTGCAATAGCAAAACAATCGCGCTGAGGTGTGAAGACCCACGTAACTACAAACAGAAGCCCTTTTTTACAACAATGGAACCAGGATCAATTAACCTCAAGCACACACCTCCCAGAAAAAAGAAAGCCCTGTTTCAGCGATGACCTCATGTGGTTAAACAGGATCTCTAGATTTTAAATTGGCGAAAGGAAATCTAGTAGGGACCAAACCGCCAAGTGAAAAAACCGCCAAACCTGAAAATTTCACTTCTTCACTGATTCGAATGAATTAGATGCAGCGCCCCCTAGCGAACAAAAAGAGTATTTTAGTGATTTCAATGTATTTTTTCGGTTTATAATTATAATGAAGTATCAATGCAAACAAAATACTGCAATATATTGTGGAAAAAGGTACATTGTAGATAGCCACAAAGTTTCATAGTAGTTAAATGTTTTCTTCTGAAAAGAAATATACATTCTTAATTATTAATTGCATCCCTCTTTGCCTATTTGTTTTGACCTTCGTATAATTTTTATGTAGAAGCGGCTTTCAACTAATTCTAGAAGAATATTTCTGTATGAATCATCATATGAAATTTGCATGATCACCAATCATATGAAATTTTGTAATCATCAGCAAATTTTTTCTACCCCGAAATATGGGTTCGGTGGAGGCCTTAGCTTCATTTTTTCGAGAAGACAGCCTTAATGGTCTCTCTCCAGAAGACGGATTGTGCCATCCAGTGTTGGGTGGCCTCGATGCCTGGGACCCGCCGTAATGAGATCCATACTGAAGGTATAAAGAAACCGTGTAGCAGCCGGTTATTCAGTATTGCGTGTGTGTTTTCGAACCGGGTCATGATTGTTTTGCTGTTGCTTAAGGAGTATTTTGTTTTGGTCGCGGTGGCCTCGTAGCATAATATAGGCTTTGTGACTGGTTGGTCGTAGGTTCAAGACCCGATTCTCGGAAGATCCAATGTACACACGGAGAAGTTCACGCTAAATTCATCGAGGGTCCAAGTCCTTTCGCTGGTGTGCAGCGGAAGCTTAGAGGGAAAGTACCAGCGTCGTCCTCGTCATATGCCAATTTTTAAATGTACGAGGAAAATATCTTTCGTGTAGCTTCAAAACGAGCCGTTAATATAACAAAACTACGAGATATTTCTCATTGGTGATCAGTTATTTCTCTATCGGACATTCTACACTGTAACTGAAAAAAGCCTTTAATACTCGTCAGTTTCCTGCCATGCATAGTTGGGAGTGGAACTTGGCTTATTATTGATATGCAGCATGAATATACAGAATAAAGCTAAAGTTGTACCAATAAAAGTTATAATTCCAGAGAAATGCTACTTTTTCATTATTTATAACTATTCAGTAATCTCTTTCATAAAATGGTCCCCTCTCCAGAAAACGGATTGTACCATGCTATGAAATTCAGAATCACAGCCAGCTCTGCGGATTTCATAAAGTCTAAATATGCTTCGCTTAAAAAATAACGTGCAAGCAAAATTTATTTTAGTTTTTACGAACATAATACTTTGGTTTTATTTTTTCCATATTCCATGGGATAACACTGTGATTCTACCTGACCGTGAAAATAATTTTTGTAGGTCATTCTCTGATGATAATACTTCAAGAGGATGGATAATTCTTCTATCAAACAACCGATAATACTCCACTGAGGCGAGTTATCTTTTAAGTTATCAAAAACTATTCAGGGAAGAGATTATGTTGCTTCTGTTACTAAAAAATCTAACATTGTTATGACTCAGAAGAATGATAAGGTTGGCCAAGAAGATAAGGCTTTCTTTTCTTCCAATAATATTTTTCCACGTGTGACAAAGGCCTTGACAAATCATGTTTCTTAATATCTTTATAAGAAAAAAAAGAGATTTTTTTTTTCATCCGCTTTATACTTTTATTTCTTTAACTCATACATTTCCTTCGAAAAATTAAAAATTCATACAATAATTAATTTAAAATGAAGGAGTGTTTAAACGTCTCTTTTTTACTTTCTCGTGTATGAAATATACAAAGAGAAAGCATTGCAATCGTCAAGAAATCCGACCTTGAGATTCAGTTGAATCCTTACGTTATAGATCTCCCTGTGTCCAAAATATTCCTTTTTGCAGTTATGTTAGCCTGTCTGTCTGTGAATATGATTACTTAAAAACGGAGCAAGCTAGAAGAATAAAATTTAATATGTGGTTTTTGAACCAATGTTGTAGACCTGTATCGAATTTTGGATGATATCCGTCAAAGGGAAGTCCATCCGTCTGTCTGCCCCCGCACCTGCGAGCACAAAAACTCAAAAACGCAGTGAACTAGATAAATGAAATTCTGTATATGGTTTTCTCTATAGAATTATAGATCTGACCTTATTTCGACCAAATCCGCGCGCGCGCGCGTTCACTAGTTGACTGTCTCTCGGTATATTTTTTCGTGAGTGGGTGGGCACGATAATTCAAAAATGCAACGGGCTTGATGGTTGAATTTTAGTTTATGATCTTGTTATGATCTCTACACTAAAATTGTAGATATGTGTCAATTGTTTGCACCTCAGCGGCTAACAGGGAGAAACTTAATACTCGATTCTCTTCATTATTTGGCGAAACTAATTAAGAAACCTGTTATATTGTGGAAGTATACGAGAAAGTAGAGGGGATATCACTCCTACTGATTTGATTCTTCTGTAATCAAATACGAAATAAACTTTTGAATAAAAGTAAGCAAGATAGTGAATAGAAGAAATATTGTTGAAATCTTTTCTTTAATTTGATATAGAATTTGAATAATAATATCGTTTGAATAAGTTTTTGAATCGTTTTTTTGAAAGAAGTAATGATCAATCTTAGGTGATATTTTTACCAAACTACCTCTGGAAGTAAGAAACACCTGCTTAGTGACAGCAACTTACGACTTCAGAACAATAAAAAATTATTTATTTCACATTTGTTTTAACTCTGCAACCGTGGGCTATTTTTGAAACTTTTTTCTGCATAAAATCTTAAGGATTTGAATGCAGTGTTTGAGAATAAGCCCCATTAATTTTAAAACGAATCAAATTGCATTTAATATGTTGTATATTTTTAAAATTATATATTTTTTTAAATGCAAGATTATGTGGAATAAAAGAAATGATTCATGTGACATCACAGTCGCATGACAAATGTGAATGCTCATGTCATTTAAATATGTAACTATAGTGAATTACATAGCATCATTAGCATCTTAAACTGTACTACGACTCTTGCGCAACTTTTTTGAGTGGAAAAAAAAATGCTATTGTTCTCCTTTGGGTATTATAATGCAACAGAGAACGACGATTATTGTATGAAAAAGTTTTTACCACTGAACTATAGGAAGGACTTCTAAACTTTGTGAAAAAACGTGAATACAATTTAGATTAGACTTACTCTATAATTCCGACGAATATGAATGGTTCAAACGTAAGCATAAAACCGTATTAAATAAAGTACACAAAATTTAAGAGGTAATTAAAAAAACCGAAAAACTTAATTAAAGTTCTAATGTAACTTCTAAAATATAAAGCAAAAAGGTAAGCAATTAATTCAAATAACGGAAGAATGTTTTTAACTTTAGAGGCAGCAATTTCACGTTGGGTGATGAATTAATTACAAATTTGAATTTGCTCGGTGCGCGTTACGTATGAATTACAAATATGAATTTGCGTGGTGGACGTT
Source organism: Araneus ventricosus (assembly GCA_013235015.1). Classification (NCBI taxonomy): domain Eukaryota; kingdom Metazoa; phylum Arthropoda; class Arachnida; order Araneae; family Araneidae; genus Araneus; species Araneus ventricosus. The sequence goes on along the minus strand of BGPR01000020.1, from coordinate 250,050 downwards.
ACGTATATCACGCAAGCATGGATTGACTCCATTAAGACGTTATTTCTTCGTCAACCGAGCCAAGAGGATATATGCAAAACTACGAAAATCTGTTGATGTGAAAGAAAAGAAATACTTTTAACTAATTTAATTATTTCTTAGCTTATTTTGAGGATATTAAATAATAATAGATGTAATTTTTACTCTATAATAACAGAAGGGAATTAGACTATTAATTATACAAAGTGGTTTTTAAAATTAAGGGTGTATAATTAATGTAAAATATTCCTATGATAATATAAATCATTAAAAAGGAAATATACATTTTTCTTTTATAAATAATACAAACACAGTAAAATTTTCGTTAGCCAAGTAACAATGAATCTGTCGCCGCTTTGATCGAAATGACTCAAATAATTCAGAAGAAAATTCATACAAAGATATTATTAGTATTACCTCAAAAATATGTGTAAATAATTAAGTAGATTAATCATCAAGATCATATGACGATGTTCACGTAAAACATCTGAACCTATGAAGTATACCTTCATCGACATTTTCAAAATGTCGACTGAAGTTTAAATAGGTTATGTGCGTTTTTGAGGAGTAACTTGCGTGCAGAGATTCAGAAAGAGGGGTTTTGAAAAAATAACTTTAATAAAAAATATTTAAAAAATGCATAATTTATAAGTAAGGTAGAACATCAACCCTTTCCGCTATAGAATGTGTAGTCCACCTGGAAAAGCGAAGGTTCTAGAGGGTACTGTATTCTGCTGCATGATTCAAGAGACTGGTTACAAAGGACGAGAAAAATTCACCGTTTGTCGAGACCAGAATTCTCTAGAAATGGTACGGATGTGGTTGTTCCTGCCGGCAGGACTACCCACATCAAAGCAACGAGCCACAACTCTAGTGATTCATTCCAGAAAATCTTTCAGAATACCTAGGATTCTACTTATCGGATCCAGCATTCTCGTCATCCTTAACCCATCTGAATGAGTCCTTTCGTCGAGGTTCATGCCATTTTAGACAGTTGCCAGTACAAAGGGTTATGCATTTCATTGTAAGTAGCTCTGCAAGAAAACACCCCGAGTACAATTTTTCTTTACACAGCATTGTCATTGAAAACCCTGCCAGTGAAATACATATATATCTCCTCATCAGAAAATATCTAAATGAAAAAGATGTTATATTTTCAAGGGGAAGTGTCTTCTACCACATTCCTTGTTCCGGCTGAATCATGTACAAATCGGCGAAAAATTTTTGATATGAGGCATCAATCCTTAATGTTTTGTCCTTCTTTTTTCGAAATATCGTGTACAAATTAATTTCTAAAGCATATTTCTTTTTCTATTAAAAATAGCATGTTTACACTTTCTATGCATGATAAATAAAGTTTTTGGGAAAACTTCCAAGCACAGTTTTGCGTGATCCCAGCAAAATTTATTCTGGATTAACATTCATTTTCACAGAATCATAATTTGCTTAGCTTAGTTCGATAAACAACCGGTTTTGAAGTTACATGAGGTCTCTTTTGGAGAAGATCGAATAATTTTGAACAGTGGGAAGATGACAAAGACGACACTTGAACCGATAGACGTTCTTCAAACTTCCTTGATTCATCTTAAAAGTGATTCTAACGCAGTGGCGTAATAAGGATACATGGTGGCTGGGGCAAAAGTATTCATTTTTCGCTCCTGTTGTTATATTTAACTTTAAAAACTGAAATCAGTGAACTAATCTTTGTGAAATCCCCGAAGACTGATAACGGGGCGTCTATATTCCCCTTGCCCCCAAACTCTACGTCACTGTTCTCATGTAATAACCTCGATTGTATAATTTCATTTTTTACATTCTCGAATACAAAATACACAAAGACAAAGTATTGTAATCTTCCAAAAATTTAATTTCGTAATCGAAATTTTGATGAATCTCCACGTTTAAACCTCCCCGAGTCCGAAAAATCATTTTTGGAATTATGTCTGTCTGCCTATGAACACGGTAATTCGAAAATGAAACAAGCTAGATAAATGAAATTTGGTATGTGGATTTTACGCTAAAATTGCGGATTTCTATCAAATTTTGGGCGAAATCCTTCGACGAGATAAGTATATGTCCTTCCGCGTGCTATCGAAGACCATAACTCGAAACCCCAGCTAGCTAGATGGATGAAATTTGGCATATGGTTCTATCCCTGAAATTATAGATCTGTGTTAAACTTTTAACCAAGTCATCCAACTGTTTAACTGCCTGTCTGTCGGTCTGTTCGTGTATATGTAAACTCGATAACTCAAAAACACAACAATATGGATGGATAAATATGTGATTTTTACTCAAATTTGTAGATATGTGTCAAACTTTTAAACCAAATCTGTCGAGGGGTCGACTATCCGTTTGGTTGTCTGTTCGTATGTACATGAACCCGACTACTCAAAAACGCAACAAGCTAGCTAAATATAATATATGTGATCTTGACATCAATATTATCGATATGCTTCAGAAGGGAAGAAGACAGTAACTCAAAAACGCTGTAGCTAGATGGATGAAATTTTTAGACCTGTGTCAAACTTTGGACCAAATTTCTCAGATGGTTATCTACAGTGAAATAGACCTATAATTTTCCTAAATTGCATCCAATCAGCCAAAGAGAAGAGTTATAAATTTCAAACTCGATTTTCTTCGCTATAATACGAAGCTAAACACTAAACCCCATTTTATGGAAGTATCCTTGAAATACAGGGAGGAGAAAGAATTAAAGAATTATCTTTTATTTTCTTAACTCGTCATTAAAGAAATCTCTTTCTATATTTTCTTGTTGTTTGATAGCATACACGTTGCTTTTTTTTCAAAATTAGAAAATTAAAATATCTTTACAGGCACATATTTGCTCTCATTTAAATGAGTCATCTGTCATTTTATTAAATCAGTGACTGTGCAAATATTCCCCAGGGCGACATGTTTTTAATATTCAATTTTCGCTTTCTGTAGGAATGTATCGTGGTGTGAATGAATGCAACGACTAGGTAACTACAAAATTAGCCAAATACGGGTAAATACACTGAAAGTGCCTTTAGGGTAGGTTCCAAACATGCTACAACTTGTCATTGTTGTAAACGATCCCTAGGTACTACTTATAATTTTAAAAAATAGATACGTTGATCATCAATGGAAAGTTAAATTCTAGAGCTAACATTTGAGATGCAAGTTCTCGAAACAACTGATTTGTATTATCTAGTTGTTGCACTCACCCCTTAATATAAAAATAGATGTATTTAAAACCGCTGATATAAATTTCATCGTGTAATGAATTAATCATCTTTAAGTTGATCTTTAAATCATATGAAGAGTTTACACCATTCTGAACAATCAGTCATATTGGAAATACTACCCTTTTTAAAAAAATCTTTTTTCCAATAAATTTTGAATAATTTCGCAATTTAATAATAAAATTATTTACTACTATCCGCCTTTGGCGGCCAGCTTATTCGCAGGGAATATGATTTGAACTGAATCTTGTTTCATTTTATATTCATGGCTGCTTTAACAACGTAATTTTAAACTTCAGATTCTGGTAGTGAATGGCCTTGTACCTGTTCTGCTCACTGTCTTCACAAATGTCCCTAATAGAGTCAAATAACTGACCATGCCATGTAACATATAATTACACGTTGCCGGCGCCATCTTCACTTTCTTATTTCTCTTTTAAAACATGCATTCGATTTCAACATTAAAATGACGCAGCACACTTTATGGCCAGCGGCATGTTAGCTGAAATAAAATATGCTAAAAAAAGAATCAAAACATACCAACCATAACCATTCAGCTCATTGGATGTATTTATTAATATACGTAATTTCTCAGACAGCTTGGTTTACAGATTCCAAGAACTGATGAAATGATTTTGATGAAATAATATATGAAAGCAAAATTTATGAAGATATTACCTCAAACTTCAACAATGAAAGAGAAACACGGAATTAAATATTTATTTAAACAACGGAAACGGTTTGAATTGCTTTGCAACAATGAAAAATATTGTTGTAAATTATGTCAAAAAATATTTTTAAAAGGCTATTAAAATTAGAGAAAAAATTATACGGCAACTTAATTTTCAGAAGGTAATATTTTGCACTTTCAGATGATGCAAAAATAATTTTTGTGCTGTATTCTGTTCGGAAGTTATTAAGGAAAAACGCCAAAATTTCGCTTAATTTTTAATTAATTAAAATTCTAATTAAAATTTCGAAAAAAGGGTTCCGAGGTACACATTCCCACTCTCCAAAGTATGTCTGTGCCAAATTTCGTAGCTCTAGTTCCAGTGGTCTGCTCTGTAGAGCACCAACACACACACACATACATTCTCCTGTATTATTAGTAGAGATTGCATTTTTGACTTGAAGAAGAGTTTTTAGTTAAGAAATATTAATTATACACTGAATGTTTTAAATTTATTTTTATATAAAAATTAAGCTCAAAACTAATTTTTTAATTATTGTTCTGCCATTTCTTACACTCATTTATACAGATTTACACAACTTCTATTTAAAAAAATTGTGAAGTTTAGGATTCCAAGAAGAATCAGAATAATTTTGAGTTCCTAAAATCTCGAATTAATAATCTTCAGAAGACATTATCTTAGAAAAAAGTACTATTATGAAACAAACTGCTACATATAAAAATTAACTCTCCACATTTTAATGAAAGTTAAGGAACATTTTTGTAATATTTCAAGAATTATACACTCTTACCTGCAATTACGACTTTTTTAAAAAATTGAATGACATATTGTATAAACAGCGATGAATATTTCTTATCTCACATTTTAGACTTCAAATTGTGAAAGATTCAAAATCTTGATATTTCATGCTCCAAAGTAAAAAATTTTTTCTAGTTGAATCACTTATAAAAATATTGGATAATCTTTATTAATTCACCGAAAAGAATATTCATTCCCTATGTTTTTGCAGTTTCCTCGAATAAATTTAAACAGAAATACAGATCTGTAAGTTCCTCATCACAGCACGGATGATTTCCTGCCAGTCTGAACAAAAATTCGAAAATGTACTTATCATAAATGTGATCCATTGACTGTGGGTAAATAAGAAATATCATTGACATCCAGAATCATGGCATTCATTGCTGAAAATGAATTTGCTACTCATTTTTTGTACCTACACTTTTCATCTTTCATGTTTTTTGTACGATGATTTTTTCTAATAATTTTCGCTTATGTGTGTTAAAACTCCAAGCTTTATTTGCTTGGAGTTTGAACACACATAAGCGAAACATAATTTGGTTTAGTATTATAAATAAACCATTTTTGTTCTTCTATATATTTGCATGCTATTCTGAAGATAAAATATAAAATCCTCCTTATAATGAACTTTGATCTCTATATAGCTGTGAAATAATTGAAACTGTTTAATAATGAGTATTATCAAGTAATTCTTAAAAGTATTGACAACTTCATTGATTCAAAATTTAATACAGGAATATCGTACCTTTTCTTGAAGCTTGCATTTTAGAAAGGGAGGAAAATAAATTACTTAACAAAGATATCTTACCCCTTAACTGGTTTTTTTACTACCTAATTAAATGACACTTCCACAATTATGTCATATTAATTCAACTAAAGAGTCCATGAAACAATAGAAATGTTAATGGATTTCAGATAATTTTTGCATCGAATTATAGCATCTATGAATGACAAATATTACTCACTTTTATTTAACTTGATTTCGTTCATGTTTGTAGAGACTAAATTTTGTAATAAATTTCCACTCACTTCCTGGTGTGCTAGTGTTTCGAAATTTTGTGCACCTGTTTATTTTCAATGACAGTACACTACTCTGATATTTTCAGAAATTATTTGTCAACTAGAGGGTTTTACCCCACTTTTAGCTTGCCAATAATATCTCAGATTTGATTGTCACAGATTTATTAACGAAAGTTATTTAAGATAATCTCATATAGATTGCTAGAGTGCTTAAGAAATAAAGCATGAAAAACAGAACTGAGGAATCAACTGACACTAAATGAATACGTTCACAGTATTCTGAAAAAAAAAATGCAAGGCGTTTTTGCCTTCTTGAGTTTCTCCTTCTCTTCTTCTACGAAGGCATTCATTATCTGTTTCATGCCTCCTGTTTAATGTCTCTTGGCTTTGTCTCGCCCTCTATCGTGCAAACCTTTCTCTTGCTATCTTCCGTTTCCTTACAGTGAGATCTACTCTATCCATATAGTTTACCAACACTCAAATCAAAATTAATCACTAAATCTAAGATAACTTTCCTCTTAAATCTTCAATTCAAAAATTAAGAACGTAAAAGGAAGAAAATATAGGAAAGACCAGTGGAATATAGAGAACTTAACCTTCCAGCGGGAGCGCCTGCGCAAATTTTACGACAAACGGGATTTTTCATACCCTGTTCTCTTATTCGGAATCCAAACTGTCTGAAAGTCATTGCTATTGTTTCATGCGACCCCTCTCTCCAGGATTAAAGAGGTTTATCCGAGTTTCAAGGTGATTTTATACTGTTTTATGCTTCTGACGTAAAGTTTATGCAGCGCGCCCGCACGTGTAACTTGATAATTTTTTTCACGTCTTAACGTTTCAGTTTGAAAATTGTACATCCAGTGCGGATTAGGGCGATTTAATATTTCATTTAACATTTTCAAAGATATTTACTATGTAATAAGCCTGCCAATAATCCACCAAGCCGAAGAATTTTCTTGAAAAACTTAACGTTCAGTCCTATGAAAAAACACCTCACTACTCGAGCCCAAAAAATCTGATCTTCGCCATATGACATTACCATGTCTTTAAGTCTAAATTATACATCACAACCTGAAAAAGCAAGTGAACAGCAACCAGAAACGACTACTTTTATATCGTTATAACTTATATAAAAATTAACTTTTGGTATTAATTACGATCGCCAGAAAAGATTTGTTTTGAAGAAATGTTATAAAATGCAGTTATGCATTCATAACTTGTAAATTTATTTTAATAAGTATTTCAAAGGTTTTGGATTATAAGTAAAGCAAGCATTTTGAATTTTTCTTAAGAAATATGATTCAAACTGTTCATAGTTTACAGAATACAATAATGGTATTTTCTAATAAAATTTTAAAGTTGGTTTTAAAAGAAGCGTTTCAAAATATTTTACAAGTAAATATTCTAGAAATTTTTTTAAGTTGTAAAGTAAAATGTTGAAAATTTGTTAATCATTAACAAGTTTTAATTTAAATATTGGTTCCAGTCAAATTATCCTTATGAAGAAATGCTATTTTTATACAAATATAAGACCTTTTTATAGCAATCATCCAAAGACTTCACTTGACAAAAAATGACCATATTTATCGATTAAATAAAATTTCTAGTTCCAGTCCTGGCCTATATGCATAACATCCAGTTTCAATTAATGTGTTTCATTAAAATAAATTAATAAGAATATATTAATAAAAATTATGTACCTTAATTTGATTAATTGTTTTTGAAAACTTTCATTGTTGATGTCCAAAAACAGATCTAAAAGTAATATTAAAAACTTAATTGGTTTTAACAGGTTTAAATTTAATTTCATTATTTTTCATTTAAAAATGTTTATTGTTTGTGGAAAATAATGATCCAGTGTTTAAGAAAAATATTCAGCATTTCAAACTAAAACATAAACAATATTAAAAATATAAAAAAATTGCAATTCAACGATAATTTTGAATGCATTTCTTTGCCTAAAAGTAAGAATATGTGATTAAAATGTTTTATAAATAATCTCATAACTGAAATCACCAATCATAGAAAATTAAAATTAGCGAAAACATTTTAATATCACAGATAATGAGCTTCAGCTTCAAGTTTTACACACTATTAAAATTTTTATTATTTTCAAATTTTTTAAAAATAATAAATAAAAAAGAGTTTACAATGACAATTCAGTAAAAAATGGAAATGCTGAAAAGTACTAACTTGCATTAATAGGATTAAACTATGTTTAGTTAATTCATTAATTTAGAGTAAAGCGATATTTTCGGTACAAACTGCCCATATAGTAATATCAGAAAAAATAAATTTGGAAGAAGCTTAAAATTATTAACTTACTTCATATAAATAAATCACGAAAACAGAAATCACTAAAAAAATAAAGCATTTTATTTTCAATTTACTTAATTATAGAAAAATACTATAAGTTAAATTCTGCGATGGAAATTTTTTTTTAATCTAAGGTGCTACTAACAGAATTAATTTCAATTCTGTATTAAAAAAATAGTACAGCCAATTTGAAGCATGCATTTTCGTGTTTTCTAGGCTTCTAGAATTAAAGAAAATGATGCACATTTAAAGTTTCAAGCATGTAGAATAAAATTTAAAAAGTCGTCAAATATTTATGAGCATATGAAAATAACATAAGTTACTCTTGCTTCGGTTCAGGACCTTTTCCTCCAAACACAGCATTAGGAGAATTAAAGGGCCAGCGTCTGTGGTCTGGTGAGTTGAAGTAATTCTGCAGCTGTGGTAAGTTTCGAATTCTTTCCTGGAAGCTTCTCAAATTTGGAAAATCTTTCAGAATATCAGGGATAAGATAATGAAAAAAGTCAATGCAGTCATAAGCCATGAAATCGCCATAAGTAAGTCGATCTCCAACCATGAATTTTCTGTCTCCAAGAAAATCTGAAATCTCTTTCATTTGGATAGGGAGATTACGTTTGTATTCTTCTATACGCTTTTCATAGTGTTCTGGACCATTGTAAGTAAGATGTCTCAGGCTGTCACGCAAGTCATAAATTTGTTGCTCAATCAAACAGAGTCGCAGTCTTTCTTCTTCATTCTTGCCATCGAGTCCGTACTTTTCTGAAAGGTATCTCAAGATGGTATTGCTTTGAGACAATCTTACCTTGTCGTCTATCCAGTAAGGTAAATTGGGAAAATCCAAATTCAAAGAGCGCTTTATGTTATCCCACTCTTCTCGGTTCTCTACAGTATACTTTTTTTCTTCATATTCAACGTTACAGTAGTGAAGAAGATACCTTATAGGTTCACAGAATCCACGAAAATTCCAATATCCTAGGATTGGTTTTGGCATCTTCAATGCAATGGAACAGCTACTGTATGCAAATAGAAAAGGCTGTGGTGTAAAGATATTGGGTCGCTGCGTTTTTTATGCTGCTTCTTTATCTTCAAATTTCTGATAAAGTATCTATGTTCTGATACCTTGTCTTTTCGTGTCTAACAATAAGGATAACACAATTATGTGACGTGATAACTACAAAATGTGTGTTCACTTTTGGAACCATTATGATGCCAGAAAAATTTGTGGTACGTTCAAAAAAGAAACTATATACTTTGATAAAATTGAAGTAAGACTATACATTGAAAATGAATATGATATCAATAGAAATGAATGAATTACCTTCTCTAATTTATGTCGTGAAATTACTCTTTTTAAAACAATCGATTCTGATAAGAAATTGTATGACAATTTAAGAAATTCATTTGATCAGCGATAACTCTTCAATCTTTGACATGAAAAAAATGAATTGTATAGCTGAGTACATTTATAAGCATCGGAATTCTTTCAAAATTAAAAAAAATGTAAAAAATCAATATGAGAGAAAAGTGAATTAATAAAATAAATATTTGCTAGATTTAGAAGAATAAAGTATGATATTTTTTCCTTAGTCATTGAAAGAATAGAGATTATAAATTTTTTGGTTAACCTGGAGTTTAGGGTGCGTACTCACTTCGTTTCTCTTAAGTTCGACAATTGTTTGTCGCCAAGAGGGAGAGTGTCAGAACATTTGTTTTGGATGCGAGTTGAAAATTTTTTCGGTGTCGTTTGCGAATGCGTCGACAGTGATTTGTTTACCGGTCTCCGGCGCATGCCCTTAATTTCGCCTCATTTCCATTGGTCCACTGTTTACTCTCTTCGATTTGAATGTTCGGCGTACGAATTTGAATAATACTTCGTTTGGAATTCTTGATCATTTACCAAACGATTTTTTTCAATAACCGTTCGCTTCTCTTCTGAAGATTTTCGTTCATTTAATTTGCTGATTCTCTTTCTCTGTGTTGCTGATTATGGCTTCCAAATATCGAACAAGGAATGTTTTTTCTGGAAACATTGGACCCCTTGCTACGTTTCATCGTCTTCAGACGTCGTGTTTTTCCTGTGTTCGTGCTTTCGCTGTGTGTTTCGTTCCTCAATGAAAAAGCGAAGCTACGAGGGTTCCCGCTTTGCTGAAAGCGAAGTCTCTGATGTTTTTTTAAGTTAAAAAAATTTGCCCGGTGCACACTTGCAATGCCGAAGGCATTGTGTGCTCAATCTCTCGTTTTGAAATGCCGTAGGCATCGAATGCGCAGGAGACCTATAAAAAACTCGCTGCGCATGCTAAACAGTGCTTGGCGACGGTGAATAAAATTGCGCCAAAGAAAATTGGCGAGAAAATAGTACGCACTCTAAACTCCAGGTTTACCATTTTTTTTTTAATGATGGCTTGTTCTGAAGACTGACTTCTTTTGCCAGACGTAGTTTCTTTTGGAGTTTATGGGCATTTTAGGAAGTAATTTTAACAAAACAAACAAAAAATATCATGCAGATAATGATGAAGAGAAGAATTTCCATTCCATTCATTTACCAGGGAGGGTCGTCTCAACCCAAGGGGAGTCTTTTGATGGTTCTATGGGAAGAAAAAAGTTTGCATTTTATTGTTAAATAGTGTTCACCTAGGCTATAATGAGATTTTTAAAATTTAAACCATGTAGGGAAATAAATAGTTCAAAAGGCCTTCTAAATCCTTATCTGAGCGAATAGCTTGACCATGCCTATTCAAAACAAATCTGTTTTGAATAGGCATATATACGAGGGTGTGCTACGGGAGATATTTGGCTTCAAATGAAAGGGCAACAGGACCGGAATTTTTGCACTGAAAGCCGTTGCGAAAGTACGATAATGTGTGGCAATGCCTTGATGGCAGACTTACATTTCGTGTATGGGACAGCTAACGAAAATAAGTGAGTGATCAGTGTGCGTAGATTTCGACACTGATTGGGGCACCAGCATGAACTGCCTAAACCAAAAGCTGTGTGAAACAGGAGCTTGCTCATTTAACGCTTAATGCGATCAAGAACTCGTGCGCTTATAGAAGATTCTGTAATATTATTGCTTAATTAGCTGTCTGTAAATACATTGTTTAATTAGCCTGTCTTGATAACTATACCTACATTCCCTTATTTATTCTTGGTTTAATTTGGTATTATAAACTTCTCGTTTGGATTCAACACGAGGGCTGTTTTGGGACAAACTCGTAATTTTGAGCCGTGGGGGGGGGGGCTGGGCCGGCGCCTCCCTATCCAGATTTCCGCGCCGCGCCGACGGGGGGGCATTTGGGCCTGGCGTGCAGGGAGCCCGTATACATGCCTGATCTTTGGTGTAATCGGTTTCGAGCTTGGAGCCTTCCGATCCAGAAGCTGAGACTTTACCTCCAGACCACTGCCCCTTCATTTCTTCTTCTTGGTCTCTTTTCATTTTCTCACGTTTTATTTTTTACGTTTACACCTGTATGTTCCAACGTAAAACTGACTTATTTAGGTATGCCTGATGTATCCTTAAAAGTTTGTCGGGACCCTTTCAATTCATCTTGTACGTAAGAAGTGTATAATGGTGAATAAAGGCAGATTTTATAATATAAAATAATTACAATTAAGCCATATTTATAGGTTCATTTTGAAGGATCTGATTTAGGAATTAGATAAAAGTGGCAGAGATTACCTAAATGTTACTAAGTAACGTTAATTACATTTCTTAAAAAGCGGTGTCGTTTATTACGGATTAAAAATTGTATTAATTTATGCCATTTATGGCTTGATGTTATCGAGTATTTTAGTTAATCTATAATGAAAACACCCTAAAGTGTTGTTTAACAGTCAAGATGGTACTAGTCAATGAGCATTTTTTAAAAATAATTAGGCGTTCAGTGATACTTTTATTAAAATGCATTTCAGTAAATGATATATTATTCCTGCTTACAGCCCGAGAAATGCAGGAGTACTGTATAATCTATTAAGTGAAGATTAAAAATTAAATAAGAAAACAGGCACAAGTTGAACCCATTCACTGCCAACTACGAGATATCTCGTAGCGTATTCATAGTCTGGCTATGCTCTAAATGTTGCTGGCAGTGAATAGGTTAAGTGAATGGAAACTTCAAAAGCATCGCAGTTTACAAAACATCTTAAAAACAGTGAAAGGTCCGTATCCATAGCTGCATGCAGAAGTGTTTACTTTCTCTAAGAAGTTGTGTGAATAATTTGACACTTTTATTTAACACAACTTGTTTCATGTTTGTAAGAATAGAATTTCTTCATCAATTTTTCACTCACTTCCTGATAGGCTAGATTTCTGAAATTTTGCACATTGGTGCGTTCGTGACAATATATTAGTTTAATTATTTCAGAACTTAACTATCAGTAGTTGCACTTCAAGATTCTTTAAAATTTATAATTAAAAATTGAATAACTAAAATTTTAAAAATTCTACTTTTGTACATTATTGAAAGTGTTTTTTTTTTGTTTAACTTATTTTCGTTCTTACCTCTACCGATAAAACAACTTCAAACAGAAACTTCTGCGCAACTTTTGCAAGTTATGTGCTTACTTTTTTATGCGTTGCATGTAGCATAAATCTTTTGCTAAATACCAAAAATATATTTCAACAGGAGCTACCAATATAAAGACTGTATACACACCAAATGTCTTGTCGAACGCAAGTGCTGAACAGTCAACTTTCATACTAAACCACATTGGCTACAGGTTATGAACAACGTCGTACACTGAATTTTTCGTATCAAGATATCGTTTTGAGTGCTAAGACGGCGATGTCGTGCTCCTACTGTTCAGTGCTTAACCCCTTCTTAGTCAGCGTCCCATGTCATACGTTCGACTCTTTCGTGCCCGTACGCTATTTAAATCCGTAATTAAGTCAACGTAACAATTTTAAATACAAAAATCACCTGGTCACGCTCATATGTGTCGAGTATCCTTTACCACTTAAATAGATTGAAATAATAAAAAATATATCAAATGGGTGGTGGCATCTAATTAGGAGGTTAAATAAAAACGCAATGCAAGGGGTTAAAAGTGCCAGCTACTCAATCAATGACTAGAGTCGAAATAGCAACACAAATGGACTTTGCAGATGCGCATCTGTTTTAACAAATGCCGAGTAGATCATTCGCTGCTTGGCTTTTTCTTTCGCGGGGGAAATAGAAAAATGCAGCAGCGCTGCCCGACACTTTTCGACTGGATTTTTTCAAAACCTGGTGGCACTCAAACGGTTAAGAGGAAAGTTTAAGAAAAAGTTCAGGTTTAAAGTTTTATTTTACAGAAATGTTGTGAGAATTTTAAACTTTAATAGGATACAAATCACAAGGAAAATGTTTAAGCTTTCATTAACAAAAGTAGACTCAAAAGTGTCGCGAGATCAATATTTGGTTCTGGAGGCCAAAAGCAAACTTTTGTTTGAATATAGTTTAGTTAGATTAACGTCCCGTTTTGAATCTACACGGGGGCTATTTTAGGACAGACCTCGAAATTTTCAACCGTGGTCAGATGAAGAGGACGACATCCGAGCTCGCATCATCTCTCCAAATTTCCACACCACACCAGCAGGAAGACGTTTGACCACTACGTACGATTCAACGAGACCCCATAAACGGCGAATCTTCAATGGAATAAGGGTTTCGAGCCTGGAACCCTCCGACACAGAAGCAGAGACCTTACCAATAGGCCACCACGAATCTCACTTAAAAGTGCCAGCTATTAAATCAATGATTAAAGTCGAAATGAGCGCACAGTGGACATCCGTTTTTACAAAAACAGAGTAGCAACACTCGCTGCCTGGCTTTTTTTCGATGTAAAAATGGCAAAATGCCGTAATGCAGCTTGGCACTTTTTGATTTTTTCAGAAACCCCGTGGCACGCAAAAGGTTAAGAGGGGAGTTCGAGGGAAAAAATGAAGTTTAAAGTGTTATTTTACAGAAATGTTGCGAAAATTTTAAACTTGGATAGGATACAAATCACAAGTATTATGTTTCACTTAGCCGGAAACAAAGTCTTCATTAACCTTCCAGTAGTCGCGCGTATGTTGGAGATACTTATATTGTGCATCGATTCCATACTTCTTTTATAAATTTAAGTGCAATTTTTATTTATATAATCTTTGTTTAGTATGGAGCTAATAAATACATATTACATAAATAAAAGTTGCATTTATTTTTGTAAAACAACACGATATAGATATGTAATACGATGCGCGATACAAGTACCTCGTACACACGCGCCACAGCTGGAGGGTTAATAAAAGTAGACTCAAAAGTGTCTCGAAATCAAGATTTGTTTAGAGGTCAAAACCAAATTTTTTTTCGAAATATCTTCGAGAGACGCAAAGCAAATTTTTGACACGGAGCTTAAAATCCAGAACTCTTCAACCCATTTAGTATTATAAACCTATTTTCTCTACTTATGTTTCTTTGAATTCAGATTGCAATTATTAGTTCAGTAATACTTATGCCCCCGTTTTAAAACACTACAAGGGCTATTTTGGGACGGATTTAATTTGACTAATTTTGAACCGTGGTCAGATGACGAGGACGACACCCGAGCTGGGTAATAAAAATACACAGAATATCCCTTTAAAAATTATATAAATATATATAGGGTATTTTTTCCCTTTTGTAAGGTTCGGTAAGAGTTTAATAAATGATATCAGAGTATTTAACGAATTTTTTGCCCGATCTAAAAGACCGAAAAGGTTTATTATTATTATTATTATTATTATTATTTATTAAAGTATCTCTCGCAAACGCGCGCCCGCCGGAAGGTTCAAGAAGTAAAATTTTTAAAGAGTAAAAACGCTTAGCCTATCAAACGACCTTCATTCCATATCTTCCAAAGAATTTAAAAATCTCATTACTCAGACAAGTTCTCATTTCTTAAATTGCTACTGGTACATTACAAACTTAATTGATCTGCATTAATGTACCCAAGACGTTTAAAATAGAGCAATAGATATGGAACGAGAATGTAATTACGTATTGTAGCTAGTTTCGGTATTTCAAGTCTAATTTCATTGAAAATCCGATTCAAAGTTAAACAAAAACAAACAATATCGAGAAAAAAATATTTCATAGTAGTATAATTTACAACACCGTCTTAAACTCGTTCTAGTAAAAAAAAAAAATTAAAAGACTACATTTATTGAAACTAAAAATTTATTTAAATCTGTAGAATAAAAGTTTAAGATGCATTTATCATAAAAGCAATGAAAGGTCCACAAAAACGGAAGCACGCAGTCAACAGAAACAAGCACTTAAATACATAAATAAACACCAAGATAAAAACTGTCTTGCATGGCAAAATAATTAGTGTTGAACACATCCACGAAAACAGTTTTGAATGCAACAAATTGTAAAATAGTTCAATAAAAATTAAATGGAATACATGCAGCTTCAACATTTAGCAAACCAGTTGATTTTGTCATTTCTTAATGAATTGTTTAGCATATGCTCTAACAAGATTCAGTAGATCTCGTCCTGATAAATAAGATGCAATATCAGATATTGCATAAGGATGCAGGCGTACTTCACCTTTTGTATTTCTTACATATATATTCATTTCAAATAACTTTTCTTTCAGAAATGTTTTGTCAAAATGAGCTTCAATAAGATCATCGTAAATAGGAAATTCATCTTTTATTAGAATATTCAATACTTCATCGAAGATACTTATTTGGGATTTGTCAATTTTGACGACTTTTCCACCGTTTATTGCAAAATGACATAGAGTAGATCCATTAGAATAAATATAGGATTTCATTCGAGATACTTCTTTATAACATGCATCCACAAATTTCTCTAAACTTCGAATTTTTTCTCGATTTTGGCTAGTCACCTGGAAGTCTATTTTATGTTTCCAATTCACTAAAGTTGAAATCTTTATAAACGACTCTGTCAGTTGCCTACCAAAACCAACTTTATCAGTCAACTCTAGCAAAACATCCAAAGCTGTTCGACCGACATCATCGCAACAATTTACACAGGCTCCGCGTTTCACAAGTTCATTTAAAATGGCGATGTCTGGTTTAGGACACCATGAAAGCAAGTGCAGACATGTTTCTGAATATTTATTACGGAAAAGTACATTTGCGCCGAACACCAACAGATCTTTGACAATATCCAAATCGCCGTATTTTACTGCAATCATTAGTGGAGTTTCACCGTTAGCGTTAGATATGTTGGGGTCTGCTCCGCAATTTAATAACTTTTTAACTATCCATGAACGTGTTTCCTGTTGATTCTGTCTTCTTCTGCTCCAAAGCAGATCTATAGCAAAGTGTAGAGCAGTGTTACCCTTTAATTCTGTAATATTAATATCAGCATCGTAGGCTATCAGGGTGTCGATTACCTTCAAGTTGTGACGAAGCACAGCCAAATGTAAAGGTGTTTGCTTGCAATTATTTTGAGCATTGACATCAGCTCCTGCTTTGATTAACTTTTCTACAATGTCAAAATTATCATGATGATCAACAACAGCAAAATGGAGCAATGTCGTGCCGAAAAAATCAGTCAAGTTCGGATTTTCTTTGTAATTCAGAAAATCCAAGATTTGTTCCAATTCGGCTCTAAATCCAAATACAGTACTTCGGCGGTTAAATTCATCAGCGTCTTCAGGAATTAAGTTCATTTTGAAAAAGAAAATATATGTTTTAGAGTGGCTTTCTCCTTAAAGATCTTTTGGGGTTTTTCTTCGATTATTTTATCCAAGTAAAATGCAAGTTCCACTAAAGATTACACACATATATATACTTACGCTTAAGGAAAAGAAGTACATACAACATGAACTATTTCAATGCCGTGTCCTCAGGTTATCTCTCCTTAAACATTTACAGAGACTTTAGCATTTATACACGGACAATCATAGTACGAACTAGACAGCCACGTCACACCATCAAGAGCACCTGACCAGCTTTTGAATAGGCCATTTATGTTTGCCAAAATTTTGGTAAAGAACTCCAAGTTTGTTCATAAATCGTCGTTTCGGCGTTCACGCTCTTTTATTTTACATTTATTAGCATATCATAACTAAATTTGGAGAATAATGAACTGAAAAAAATCTGAAGGATTTTTTCCTGTCAAAATTGTTATTAAAAATGTCACATTAAGCGATTAATGCAAGTCGATATAGCAGGAAGAAATGATATATTAATTAGTAGATCATTAGGTTTAATTTCTTCTAAGACACGAAAAATTCAGCAGTCAGTATAAATTCTACGCATGCGCAGAAAGGGAAAAAGATGAGACAGTGGCATGCTACCGTCCTGTCGGGACAATGACTTGCCATTGTTCAAAACATTATTCGCAGCGTTTTCCGAAATGTTTAGGTTTAGTAGAAAGGCAAGTTTGAGACGTATGCTTGCTATAAAGCCGTCCAAAGTGTTTATATTGGGACAATATAGACACAGCAGCAGAGAGACAACAATAGCTGGCAATTATTGATCTAATATAAACGGGCCTTTATTTTTTGCACAAAACTGTTATGTGCGCAACCGTCGGAACGGAGATAGTTTGAAATTGCAAACAACTTTTAATTATTCGAAATGCAAACAATTTACTGCTTTTTAGATGCAGATCGCACACAGTGTTTCAGAATATAAGCAACTTTCAGAATTATTTGAATATTAAAAACAACGATTATTCCATAAGTGAAATTTATATCTCTTATAAGATGGTACTGAGCACTGATCACTGCTCCAAAAACAGGTTTTCTCCCTTGCAAATTTAACTTTGATTGGTTAAATTAGCTTTAGTTTAATTTAAGTTATATTAGCGTCCCATTTTGAAGCAACACGAGGGCTGTTTTGGAACGGACCTCGTAATTTTGAACCGTCGTCAGATGACGAGGACGACATCTCAGCTGGTACCCCCTGTCCAAGCTTCCTCAACACGCCAGGGGGAGGACGTTTAGCCCCCTTTCGTATGATTTAACGTGCAATAGGCCCGCATACACGGCGGATCTTCAGTGGAATCCGATCTCGAACCTGTAACCCTCCAGTCCCGAAGCCGGGACATTATCACTACGCCACCGCGGCCGTAAGTTAAATTAGCATCGCCTTGTAACCCGATTTCGAAGGCGATACTAGCTTCATGTTTAATTATATCAGCGTTCCACTTTGATGCTGAGCGTGGGTTATTTTGGGACGAATCTGGTCATTTTGAACCGGGTTCAGATGACGAGGAGGGCATTCCCGTTGGTTTGTTACTAGATTCCGTATAAGAAAGTAATGGACACCTGAAAAACTTATGCGTGTGCAAATACAATATGGCTTTTACAATAGTCCTTTAAATTATTATTGTGACTTTACAGATTTAAATATCAAAAATTCTGTAATTCGTTGCACGAATCGGACGCCTCTTTGGAAACAACATTCCTGAATCTTTTTAATAATGCACTGTTTTTCGAATGAAATTTCTTGGTCTCAATAAGAACAGCTATATTTTTGTTTATTTATTTTTCGTTTTAACTTTTTTTCCATTTTTATTTTATTTATATTTTCATTTTTTTTTATTACTATCCATCCAGACTGATAGACGTTTCAGTTTTAGTTCCAGGAGTCTTACAGGGAAGCAAGTGCTCAAACTTCGTGAGAATTATAGGGTTACAATTTACCATTATGAAATTTGATTAATTGGTCATTTAAATTGTGTTTTTGCGTTTGATGTGGGTTTTTTTACATTGAAACAGAAATAATCATATCAATTTTTTTGTTAAAAATTAGTTAATTTTATCAAATTACTTTCAACCTTAGAATTCTTTAAAAAAAATTCCTAATGACTCTTATACATATGGCAACTTGGAAATTAGTGCACTCTTAAATTCTTCTTCTTACTTGAGATTTGGAATTGTTTTCCGTACTTCAGTACAAATACCTAATAAAAAAAATTACATTAATGTGAAACGATTGATTTTTGATTACTTCTCTTCTGTTAGTTTTGAACTTTTAAAAATTTTGATTTGAATAAATGTAGCTTGTTCTTCATATGGTTTTTTAAATTTAACTTAAGCAAATGAACTGTTATTCATTAGTTTAAATTCCTTATACATGCATATGCCTTCATAGATATTAGCGAAGTAGGTGCATCTGGTTGGTAGTGTGTTTATTCTCAGAATGCTGTAAAATATCTCAAGGCCTAGAAAGCTAATGGAAAAATGACTTAAGTTCCTATGTCCGTCATCTCCTTATTAAAATGAATACGTTTAAGTATAAACTTATTAAACTTTCGATATTTATTGTGCAAACCGCATCAAAAGTTTTTAAAAATAATTTTGAATCCAGAAACATTTGAAAATTAATGTCACTCAGTTATCCCCTTGCAGTCCGATAAAAGATAACCTCCTGCAAAAATAAGAAAATTTTGCCCCACTACTAAATGCAGTAAAGGTCCAACATTGTCGAATATATCTTTCGTCTCGTATATAAAGTATTTTAACTTCGGTCGGAAGCAATATTTTAAGTCACTATTATGAAACATAGGAAGTGTTTCTATTAGTTACCTCCGATGGAAGATTCAATAAAACTTTTATTAACACCTCTAAAACAAAACTTTATATACAATTCTTATAAAAATACTAAAATATCCAAAGACATATATATATGCAAAGGCAATAAAAACAAAACATTTGATTGTGTGTAGTTAACATATATAAAATCTTTTGTCTTGTATGCCAAAATTATTATATGTTGAACACATCCAAGAGAAGAGTTCTAAATATCAAAAAATACTCGTTCAAAGTTCTAAGTAAAAGAGTTCCACAAGGTCAAAAAATGTTCATTAAAATGTAACAGTAAGATGTACAACTTCAATTAGCAAACTGGTTGATTTTGCCGTTCTTAGTACGTAGCACATCAGGTTTTGAATATGCTCTAACAAGATTGAATAAATTTTTGTTCGATAAATAAGGTGCAACCTCGAACATATATCAGAACATATATCAGAATTCAAATGTACACTAGCCGTTGTCGGCAGCTCCCTCCTTTCAAACTGCGCATGCTCAGGGACTTGGAAGATTTCTGCCTTCGGCATTGTAAGTGCATACCGGGCAAATTGTTTTAACTTTAAAAAATCATCAGCGGCTTCGCTTTCAGCAAGGTGGGCCCCTCGAAACTTCGCTTTTTCTTTGAGAAACGAAACACACAAACTTGCTTGTAAAATGATAATGTTTTCGTTCTCATAATAATTTCATCTCGATTTAATAGATGGCGCCTGAGCATGCGCAATTTGGAAAGAGTCAGCTGCCGGCAACCGCTTTTCAAATGTACAGCTTTCTTCTTTTCTTCATTTCTTGCATATATATTCATTTTCAATGATTTTTCAAACAAAAATGTTTTGTCAAAATGAGCGCGAATGAAATCATCGTAAATAGAAAAGTTATCTTTCACTAAAGTCTCGAATACTTCATCAAAGATACTTTTTCCAGATGATTCGTCATTTTGAGAAGCATTTCCACCATTTAATGCAAAATGACAAAGGTTAGATTTGTCAGAATAAGAACAGGACTTCATTCGAGAAACTTCTGTATAGCAGCAATCGATAAATTCTTCTAAACAATGAAATTCACTATTTGTCTCTAGTTCGAAACATATTTTGTTTTCCCAATTTACAAGAGTTGCAGTCTTTATTAATAATTTTACAGTTTCCAGTCCTTCTTCTGCTTGATAGTGACGGAGCATGAAATCCATAACACTTTTGCCTTGATTGCGGAAGCAGTTTACACAGGCTCCATTCTTTACAAGTTCCACCAAAATGTCCTTGTTTGGTTCGAAGGACCATGATAGCAGAAGCAAGCATGTATCGGAATCAACGTTACGCAAGTGCACATTCCCGCCGAACATCAACAACTCTTTGACAATATAAAAATTATTCTGCCTTACTGCTCGAATAAGAGGGGTTTCGCCATAAATGTCAAGCAAATTAGGATCAGCTCCGCTTTGCAATTGTCTTTTAACTAACCATAGGCTCCTTTTCTGTTTCTCCCGTTCTTTCTGCAGCTTCCGTAACCATATATCATCAATTAAGCAAGTGTATAGCAGTCTTGCCGCTCTTTTCTTGGATATTAACTGCAGATCCCTGAGTAATAAGCAAGTCTGCTATCTTGTAGTTGTTCCGTGATACAGCTAAATGTAAAGGAGTTAGGTGATTATTATCTTGATCGTTTATATTTGCTCCCAAGTCAAGTAAATATTGCACAATTGAGAGATTATCGAGAGAAGCAACCATATGAAGAAGTGTCGTGCCGAAGTTATCTTTTATGCTTGGATCTCTTCTGTAACTCAGATAATGGAGAATCAATTCTGTCACACGTTTAAATTGATGAATTAGAATTGCCTGAATACGTTCGTCTATACTTATTTTTTGAAAGCCCACTAAAAATGGTTTAACTGGATTGTCTTCTGAATATTTTTTGCATTCAAAGCAAAGGGGAACATGAAATTTCTACCAAAAGTAAGCTCATATAATATTAGTGCTCATTAAAAGAAGGTTACCAGTAAAAGGTACTTCAACACTATTATACAGTTCTTGTTCGTTTAATTATTTATAGTCCTGTTTGTTAAGTGAACTTGTTCAATTTTCAGCTTTCAAGGACAAGAATGAATTCAAATCGTCTTCTATCGCGCTACAGACAAAACTCATACGATTTTAAATAAGTTAAGCAGTTCTATTTAACACTTCCTTTTGATACAAAAGCCACATCTCATCCGGGATTTTAATTTGCCTGCATAAACAACTTTCATCCTACGTTGAACATTGTTCTAAGAAAGCAACTTCTTCCAAAATAGGTAAATTTTTGGAAAATCTTCGCCGCACTAGAACTTTATAGAGAGGAAAGACAATTCAACTTAGTCTTTCATACTTTTGGCAATATTTATGGATCCTGCACAGTAGGGAATGAGGTTGCTTCTCAAAGTAACTTGACTTGTTTGTTAATGACGTCATAGCACCATGTTTAGGCGGGTTAGGTTAGATTAATGTCCCGTTTTGAAGCAACACAAGGGCTATTTAGGGACGGACCTCGTAATTTTGAGCCGCGGTCAGATGACGAGGACGACGCCTGAGCTAGCGCCCCCTCTCCAAACTTCCACGCCACAGCAGCGGGAGGACGTTTGGCCACTACGTATGATTTAGCGTGCAACAGGCCCCATACACGGCGGCTCTTCGGTGGAATCGGGTTTCGAACTTGTGACCCTCTAGCCCCGAGGTCGAGACCTTACCACTAGGCCACCGCGGTCTCCATGTTTAGGCGGGATTTTAATTATTATTTTGTCTTCTGCTATCGCATCATGGAGAAATTAAAACTTCTTTTGATTATGATTATTTCGATGTTCCTCAAGAAAATGATGAATACATTTTTAGAATAAAACAAATAAAGGACGAACCTCCAAGCATTGGTAAGTACCGTTTAGTTTCACGACGTCATTTTGAAGCAAGCCAAGTCACGTGACTTTAAGAGCCAATAAGAAGCGACCTTATTCCCTACTATGTAGGATCCGTAAATATGCGATCAATACACCTTAAATGATTACATAATGTGGTAATTTTTAATTGCATTTGAACCAAAAATATAATTTTAGTTGGATGTTTTGGTTTTATATTCAGGCTTGAAGTTATATAATAAGCTATCGAAAGTAAACTTAGTGATTTCAAGTTTAGTTTAGTTATATTAACGCCCCATTTGGAAACAACATGAGGGCTATTTTGGGACGGACTTCGTAATTTTGAATTGTGGTCAGATGAGGAGGGCAACACCCGAGCTGACATCCCACTCTTCAAACTTCCTCGCCATATCAGCGGGAAGACAAAGTTTGATCCGTGACCTCATATCATTAGGCTTCCACACACCGCATATCATTGGTAGAATCGGGTTTCGAACCTGGAATCTAAAGCCTAGACCTTATCACGAGACCACCGCGGGCCTCTTTGTGATTTCAAGCATCTATCAGATGGTGGGCAGGACATACAGCATTTCTAGATGAACACTGCCACTACTCAAAAATAGTACATTTTGAGTTAAAACTACAAAAAGTAAGTCTGAAGTCTTAAGCAAGAGAAACGAACGTAAAGAGCAGCGACACTTCGTGTTCTCTATAGAAGAAAGTATCGTAAATAGATTCATGACCTTTCTTAGCCCAGGTAGGTATCATTTCAGGCTTACTCACTCTCGGACTAGCTCAAAAATGTATTTTTTTTAAAGTTATGGCCATATTTATTAGGGCGGGCCGAAAAAAACGAAGTATCTTAGATCTTTTTGCGGAGTGCGGAAAAGTTGCGAACTCCCATCATTAAAAAGTGCACAAAATCTTATAACTCTGAATTGATATCTTCTGTCGCCTCAATGGGCAGAAAGTTGAGAAAATTGGATTAAAATGGTCAAAATTCAAAAATTAATAAAAAATCACAAATTTTGTTGATCAGTTTGCGGTAGTGTTTAAAAGTTACTATTTATTAACAACAACGCCTTTACAAAATTTTAGAATTATAGGTTAATATCTTCTGCCGCCTCAACGGCGCTGAATTTTGGAAATTAAAGACGAATTTTTAAATAAATACACGTTTTACTTATATTATTATAATGCGAATAGAAACTTGA
>BGPR01000020.1:98904-226363 GCA_013235015.1 Araneus ventricosus | reverse complement strand
TCAAGTTTCTATTCGCATTATAATAATATAAGTAAAACGTGTATTTATTTAAAAATTCGTCTTTAATTTCCAAAATTCAGCGCCGTTGAGGCGGCAGAAGATATTAACCTATAATTCTAAAATTTTGTAAAGGCGTTGTTGTTAATAAATAGTAACTTTTAAACACTACCGCAAACTGATCAACAAAATCTGTGATTTTTTATTAATTTTTGAATTTTGACCATTTTTAGTCCAATTTTCTCAACTTTCTGCCCATTGAGGCGACAGAAGATATCAATTCAGAGTTATAAGATTTTGTGCACTTTTTAAGGATGGGAGTTCGCAACTTTCCCGCACTACCGCAAAGAGATCTAAGAAACTTCGACTTTTTCGGCCCGCCCTAATATTTATCCAAGTATACTGCATAAGTTGGTTGCCATCATTTAAATTCCTTATTATTCATCTCAGTTAACTCTGTTGCCGAATATGTTTCGAATACCCGTTTACTTAACATGCTATTTAACGGGCATAATGACCTATATTCCGGTCAGAGAATTAAACTTTGTATAGTTACAGATTAACGGCCGGTTTTGAAACCACACGAGGGCTTGCCAGATAAGGATAACGACACGCGAGTCGGTATCCCACCCTCCAAGTTTTCTTCCTAAACTAATGAGAGGACGTCGAACTACAACTGTGGTGGAAATGAGCACCAGGCTCATTTACACGGTGGTGAATTCGGACCTCAAACCCATGATTCTTCGACATCGAAACCCAGAACTTGCCGCTAGGACACCGGTACTTTTTAATGTCAAATATGATGAAGTGGGAAAAAAATACCATGCCCCGGGCGCTAGTTACCCTTGTTGGGCTATTAATAACGACCATGGGCGGTATAGCCAAGGTATATCCCACGTGACGCTTACCCTCGCTACGCTACTGATTTTCGCACCGAACATTAACGTCTATGAATGACTTAATTTGAGCTTTTAAGTTTAAAAGTCCGATTATTCAATCTACGAATGACACTCGGAGCAACATGAGGACTACTTTGGGACGCATCTCCTAATTTTGAACCGAGGGTAGATGATAAGGACGACGCTTGAGCTGGCAATTAAATTCCATTATAAGTTTGCACTCAAATACCTGACATTATTAGCCTAAATATGAACAGGTCTTATTATTGCTAAATTATGCTTCTTTATTGAGTAACATTCAAGCATGCAATTTTATTACTTACCGAAAAAATCAATGTCAAGGATAGACAGATAAACATATAGCCAAAAGTAAAAAATGAAGGAAATAAAAGCAATCCTAGAGTAATTCGAAGGTAACTAAAAGCAGAAAACAAAACAAGGAATCGATTCAAGTTCACTTTCTCAAGGGCTAAGAACTTTTCGAAATGGATTCAAAGGAATGTTTGGGAAATTTTCTATAAGAAGCAAGAGCCATTAGGCTAAAACAAAGCTTCTCTTAGCCCGAACTTCCCAAAACACAGAATCTCAGGAGGCAAATCACAAGATCAAACAACAAACGAACAAGGAAATAACAACAAAAAACTTCATAAACGCTAATAAGAAATCAAAATATTAGCCATCAAGCTTAATTAATAAACTTTCATAAAATAAATCAAAACAACTTACCCCATGAGGAAATGCCAAATAATAAAAAGTACCCTACGCTATGAGATTACGCTATATGTAAAACCCTAGTCTCTCTTGCGCCATCTATATTCTCAGAAGATGAAGAGAAATGCAGAAAAAAGAAAAAAAGCTGAGACAGGAAACTCCTTTTTCTAGTAGGGGAAAGAAACAAATTCAGACATATTAAGAGAGAAAAAAAGCCCTTATTTTCCATTTTCTAACTAGCATCTTTTTAAATTTTTTTTTATAAATACATATATACACACATATACATACATATATATATATAAATATATACATACATATACACATACACATATATATTGTGATTTTATTAGACTGGGATAGTAACTTTTCTCAGAATATAATTTTCTATAGGAAAGAAAAGTATTCGAACGAAGTAATAAAGACACACCTAACCTGCGGTGGGAAATCTAATTTCGGGACCTCTATGGTATCATAGTCTTCTAGTGATTTTCCCAACTTTTTTCCACAATCAGTCGGTGGTTAGTGGTTTTCTTTTTCTAAGAATTTCTTGTAACCGTTGCTGCTTCCTTTTCGCCTAGGTCTTATAAATGTACTAATTCTTGTAAAAAAAATCTGAAGATAATATTCTGTCTTGAGCAGTCAGAAAAAGACGAATTATCAGGAATCCGAAAGTTCAGTTTTAAACCATATTTTAGATTAGTAAAGAAAGGATGTACTAATGGTTTTAGTGATTAAGATATTTTAGCCATTTAAGTTAAGGAAAAATTATTATTTTGGATATCGGCTATTTTATTTTTGACAATAGCGCATATCTGCTGGCTTATGTAAAAATTTTCAGAATATTCTCGTCTTTCTTATGCTTCTAGGTTTCCATTACCTCAGAAGTGCAAAGCATACTTTTTTAGAACCCACGACGACCCAAATGGGTGCAAGACAAATAAAAGGCGGACGGGAAAGAGAACCAAATTCCTCAGCGCTCGAAAAGCCTTTCGAAGCACCAGGGCCAGATTTCCCGTAGGGCCAACCTAGCCCAAGGCCTAGGGCGCAGCTGTCAGGAGGCGCAAATGCAGAAGAAATAACAGCCGAATATTTATTAATATAAATTATAAACCTATATATATAATAAACTTTCAGGTACTATTTTAAAAAAGGTCGTATAAAATGATGTTTTTGAAATTTACATTCGTTACATTAAATATATTGAGAATACATTTTTTCATCTTCTGTGGACCTTACCGTCTCTTGTCCTTGCCCTTCTTTGCGTTGAAATCGATTTAATAAGATCTGTCCACTTCAATGACCATCCAAGCCTATTCACGAACAAAAGCGTGAACGAGGAAGTTCTAGTAGGTATTTCACACGATTTCAAGAAAGTCGACGAAGTATTTTTGCAAGTGTTAATGTTGTGTTATTTCATAAGTAGTATAATTTTGAATTTAAAATTTAATGTGGTTCAAAGATTATAAAGATTGCATTAAGTGTTATATATTTCAAAGATAAACTATTTTATATCGAACTGAAAATTATAGTAACTTTTTTTGAGAGGGGGCGCAGCATATGTTTTGGCCTATGCCGTAGAAATGTTTAAATCCGGCCCTACTAAGCCAAAACATTCATCAAGTAAGATGATCAAACACCTAACGACCAAAAACGTGTGTTAGTTACCTACCATGAATAAAGACCACCGTAGTGATATTACACAGAATATATATATATATATATATATATACAGGTGGTCATAAATTATTGGATCCATTTCAAAAATTAATTTAAAAAAACTAATAATGTTACAACTACGAGTTTTTTTTAAATGAGGGCGCATTAAAAAAAAGTTTTTTTTCAGATAGGTAAAGTGCCGTTACAGTGGTCTAGGTGATCGTAAATTATTTGACATCTCCCATTTTTGAGAGCTATTATCTCCGAAACAATTAAAGCTAGAAGACAAATAAAAGCATGTATTTGTAGGGAATTTTACGCTCTTTAATTTGTTTAATTTTTCCTGCACGATATCGTTCTTTTTTCATTTCACTTGGTCGAAGATTTTGTTATAAGAAGAATGCGGACTTTACAAAAGTACTTTTGCTGCTTCATTTTGATTTTTATGTGCCAGCAAATTCACCAATATAAATTTATGCATGTTATTAAACCATTCAGTAGCAAAAGAAAAAAAATTGAAAACAAAATTCCTTCTTAGAGAATCAAAATTATCAATAAGTAGAACACAGTTATCAATTTAAGAATTAAATCAAAATTATCCATTTGCAAAGGAAAGAAAAAACATTTTCGCTTTCAATTTGCATTTTGAATGAAATGAATGAGGCAAATGAAACAGAGTGTATGTGAGAGAGAAGTATTTCTGGTAATTTTCAAAGTTTTCAGCCCTACACTATTTGACTCTTGTTTCATTTTTGCAGTGAATAGTGGACCAAAGGAACATTAAAAGAGCTGGGAAGGGAGAAGGCTAATTTATAAAGGGTAAAATGTCGGTTAAGTAGGAAAGTTCTAAAATTTCAATAGTCTACGTAGTCTGGTTCCTTTTTCATGTTTTCATTAATGATAGCACAATAACGAAAATTGAAAATTCCAGAATATTAGAAACAACGATTCACACTATGCTTCCATGACAATGATCAACTGAGAAAACACAGCACGAACGCTGCTATAAGTTCGATCAATAAACTAAAATCACTTAAACACAAAAAAAGAAAAAAGTATTGGAAAAAAATGTTAAATTTTGGAGAAGGTTTTAAAAAAAAAGGAGAAAGGATTGTTTTGAAAACCTCTGAAGTTTCCAGTTCTTCTCTTTTATTTTCCAATTTCGTTTTTGTATAGGGAATAGAAAACTAAATGAACATTCGAAGAACGAAAATAAAAGCAAGAAAAAATATGGCTACTTCATAAAAGTTCAAAAGTCAGTGACAGAGGAAACAATTGAAATTTCTAAGATA
This sequence comes from Araneus ventricosus, assembly GCA_013235015.1. Lineage (NCBI taxonomy): Eukaryota > Metazoa > Arthropoda > Arachnida > Araneae > Araneidae > Araneus > Araneus ventricosus. Next base: position 221,805 of record BGPR01000020.1, on the reverse strand, counting down.
AAAAAATCCCTTAGCAATTGTGTTTCTTTGATACCAACTCATTAATGATGATGGAATGAGGAAAAGTCCAATATACACAAAAGTACGATTCACTAGTTTTACCAATATAAGCCGAGCAAACATAACTATCAATTGACCATTACGGTTAAAATTTTTGAAAAAAAAAATGCATCTTTAAGAATCAAAAATAATAAAAAAAATAACGAAGATCGTCTCGTTATCAGTGACTTTTTTGAGTCACGAATTGTGAGAAGTACTGTTTCTTTCCTGTTTCGTTTTTGTGCAGTCAATAAATAGTTTATAGAAAAGTATAAAAATAAAAGAAATACTAGGTCTCAAAAATAGAAAAAAATTGAAATTTCTTCCAAAAGGTTTTCTCTCCCCAACTTTGTTCTTTTATCACACTACTCGCTTCAAGATGGCAAAATAAAGAAAACTCCAGAATATTTAAAGCGCGGCACCTTCTTGACTGTTATCCATTGCGCAATTGTAACAAACACGACAATAAATTTGACCATTAAACTAAAAGCATCCAATGGCGAGAGAAAGAAAAACTTTTCAACAAGAAAAAAAAACCATTTCGGGTGCAAAGTAAAAAAGCGTTTTCTTGCCTGAAGTTTTCGGCGGTGCGCCGCTTGGTTTTTGCGCAGTCCGCCAGAGTTTGTGAGTGGTCAGCCAGGTGAAGTGCTCACCCACTAGAGGGCCGTCCGCTTGGCGCGAGGCTGATTGGAGCATCCCTCAGACGAAAGGCGGGATTCCGGTGGAGAAGCCGGATGAGAAGCTGAAGCCGAGGATGACGACGGCACACGCGGCCAGAGGCGGTTGCTTTCTGCTGCTCTTGCCTCTGGTCCGAGCGACTTGGTGGTAAGTCTGCCTCCTTTACCATCTCTGCCACGACAGAAAACACCGGCCAAAATCTCTCTAGTGCTCACTCAAATGGATAGAAATAAATTCTCTCCACTGATCATGGTTTGATTGATGAAAATATTACTTGGATATAGCGTAGGATTTATTGTTTAGCAAAAAGCATGCATTTTCCTTTATTACAGTGAGCTTATAATCCAAGTATTTCTCTACCAAGAGACTACGCGAAGAATACAAAAAGGTCATCCACAAGTCCCCTTCCACAATTTATTTCACCTTATTTAAAATATTTCAACCTATGTCGAAAAATATAGAAATAAGTTCTTTCCACGGATCATATTTTGATTTATGAAGATATTACCTGGATAGGTGGATATTGCTGAGGATTTATAATTGAGGAAAGCATGTATTTTCCTTTATTACAGTCAGCTTTTAAATCTCTACCAAGGTATTGATATTAAGAATACAAAAAGATTCTCCACATGTCCCCTCCCGCAATTTATTTCAGCTTATATAAGATATTTCATCCCATGTCAGTGACTGAAATATATAGAAATGAGTCCTTTCAGAGATTTTGATTTAAGAAAACATTACTAAGCCAGGTGGATATAGTGTAATTTTAATTATTTAGCAAAGCATGCATTTTCCTTGTAACACAGTGGCTCATAATTCAAGTATTTATCTTCCAAGACAGTGACGCTAAGAATACAGAAAGACCCTCCACAAGTCCCCTTCCGCAATTTATTTTAGCTTATATAAGATATTTCATTCCATGTAGGTGACTGAAATATATAGAAATAAGTTCTTTCCACTGACCATATTTTGATTTATGGAAATATTACTTAGATAGGTGGATATTAAATATGTCTGATATTAGCAAATAGGCTAATTACTTAGCAAAGCATGTATTTTCCTTTATAGCAGTAAGTTTATAATTCCAGTACAGTGGAACTTGGCTAATTCGAAGGTGATAGGACCTCAGTAAAAATTCGATTTATTCAAAAATTCGAATCTGGAAAAACTGTAAAATTCGAAAAACTGGGTCTAAAATGAGTATAGCAAGAGAAGAGGACAGAATGAATTTTGAAGGGCAGAAATGATTTATTTTTTATTTTTAACATAAAACTATATAATAATTAAATAAAAAGTGAGCAATTTTAATAAATAAAGTGGTAATTATTATAATTAAAACGTACTAAATTATTATTTTTAAAGTAATTAACAAAAAAAATTTAAAATAAGTAAGTAATTTTTTTAAGAAACGAACTGTATACAATACTTCGAATGCAATATTTGAACAATAAAACTTCAAAATAAAAAGTACAATTCGCTTCTAACACGTAACAAGTATTTTTTTTAAAAATTGAGAAATTTTTATTGCTTTTTTGATTGAATACATCATAAAGCGGTCAAGTCCTCGAGTGGATTAAAGGCCTTAAAGAATTATTCACTTACGATCACTGAGGACACAAAGTACGGACGTATTTAACTAACGAAAACAGTTCAGAAATAAAAACAATTTTTTATAGCTTTTAGTTTTGACTACAAATGGATCAAAATAAATTCAATATACAGATGATATTTTAACATTATATTAAAAGGAAATTCAATTAACCACAGAAAATACTCGAATTACCGACGAATTTGAGTTAAAAACATTCAAATTATCCAAGTTCCACTGTATATAGTAAAAAGTTTTCTTCACTGACCTTACTTTAATTTATGAAAATACTGATAAGATAAGTGGATATTAAATATGTTTAATTATTTACCAAAGTGCATATTTTTCTTTTATTACTGTGAGTTTATAATTCGAGTATTTCTCTACCAAGGGATCGATACTAAAAATACAAAAATGTCCCCTACATATCATCCAAATTATTTCAATTTATATAAACTGTTTCATACCATATTGGTCACTAAAACATAATAAAATAAGTTTTCTCCATTGGGATGTACAGCATAAACAGTTTGGTTCCCAAAAATGTTCTGATGATATGTGCATTCTTTGAATTGGTTTATATCTTTGTTAATCGCCTATTTCGGTGTTCTATTCCATTAATCAGATTAAGTACATATGAAGAATTCCATGAATTATTCAATTTGTTCTGTGAGTCATTCACGGCCACATTTCCCCTTCCAAAATGTATGTCAGTTTTGAAGACATTTCTTCGCATATTGGTCGCTGAAATGTCTAGAAATAAGTGTTTCCCTAGTAAACTATACAAAATGAACACTTTATTCGAGGAAATGTTACGATAATCGGTGGATATTGAATTAGTTTTCATATATTAAAGCATGTATTTCGTTTATCATAGTGCATATTACTATGAATCAGTTTAAGTAAACAGAAAAATATCAATGAATCATTCATCCATTTCTATGAGTCATTCACGTCTGCATGTTCTGTTCCGAAATTATTTGATATTTTCTCAAATCGATTCCTGAAATGTCTAGAAAAAATTTTTAGCCATTGAACTATGAAATATGAAGTTTTTGATTCTTGAAATAGTATTATCTGTGGATACTGAGTTGATTTGTTATCCAACGAAGCATGCATTTTCCTTTATTTAAATAATGCGCCTGCAAATAATTCTTAATAAATTAGCGAGTCAATACAAAGAATATGAATCACTCATTTGTTTAAAAGAATCTTTCACACACGTATCCTTCCACAATTTATTTCGTTCAGTTTTATAAAGACTATATTCTTGTATCGGTTTTGAAATCTTTAAAAATAATATTTTCCTATTGAACGCTGCAATCCTAATATGTATTTGGATTTATGAAAGTAAGGTGATGATCTATGGATATTTAATTATTTGCTAAAGCATATTTTCATTTTTAATAACATATCACAATCAGTTATTTCTCTGTCATTATCAGCTATTTATATTGATAAAAGGAATGTGAAAATATCGTTCATGTGTCCTATACGAAAATTAATTTGACATTTCTGCCAAAATCGGTCACTAAAATGCCTACAAATTAATTTCATCCGTTTAACTATACAGCGTGAATACTTTAATTTATAAATATATATCAATGATCCTTGGGTAATGAGTTAGTTTAGTTCTTTAGCAAAGCATATAGTTCGTTTATTAGTGTGCATGATAATGATTCAGTTTAAGTAAATGCGAAGATTTCTATTACTTATTCATGATAAGCATTCAATTAAAAAGATACGAAGCATTCTGTGATTAATTCACGATGATCAAATTTTATAACTTTAAAAGTCAGCGAAAAAAATTAGAATTGCCCATATATTCGTTTTAGATCATTTGAAAAGTTAATGTGACGCAGTTATTTCAGTTCTTATTCTGAGAATTGGCCCATGCTCGTTTTTTCTTTTATTTTATATTTAAAAACATGATCTATTATAATAATTTTTGAATAATTTCAAATGACCCATCTATGACAACATTATTGTCATATAATTTAAATATCCGATTTTCTGAATTCACAACTGCCTGGAATAAAACATACAATTGTTGTAAGCAACTTACATTTATTAGGCAAGAAAGACACTTTAAAACAGTTCGTTTGAGTGTTGCCAATTTCATATATCAGTTTTTGTATTTAAAATACATATTCATTTCTAACACATAATCAAAATTCTCTGTAAAAATTGTAATTTACAAGAATTTTAATACATTTCCCTGTGCCTAACTTTTTTTCATTTATCAGTGATCTCGCGCTCCCCCTCCCCCCCATATTGAATTCCATCAGACAATGAAAAAAATATTTATTTGAATGTTTATATAAAACCACTCATTCTATTTTGTTAAATTCATAAAAAAATTGATAAATGTTTTTTTTTTGTTCATCTGTGGCTATTTATAAAAAGAAATCTATAAAATACAATTACTGCCAATCGAAGGAAAACCTGTATACACTAAAACGCACATTCAAAAAGAAAACTCAGCAAAATCTTTATTCAAATGATGCATAACTTTTCAGAATGCTGCAGGCCTTTGTGAAATTTCATATAGTTAATATTCATTAGACAAAAATACTGTTTTCGACTGAATAGAATATTTTAATATGTATTAGTCTGAAGTTAAGTTTTTTCCTCTTGAAGACAAGGAATTTAAACATCAAATCTTGTTTAAAAGCTAAGAATCGTTAGTCAAAAGTTTAGTCAACGTTTTTGCTATGAAATTATATTTGTAAATATTTGTGTAAAAAAATTATGATTGCCAATTCTTTGTTTTTCACTACAGAAACACAAAAACCCAACAAATGTAACTATTAACCTTATCGGAAATTACCCTCATGTAGTTTATACAGCTTTTATGTTTTTACAAATTACTGATGTGAAATTTGAGTAGCCAAATTGATATTTTAAAAAAATCGGTTTTTCATCACTTTGTCTGTAACGTATTTTAAGTTATTTATTTTGCGTAGTATATTTCAATGTTGTTAATAAAACACACAATCCAGCTACGTAGAGTTAATGGTACTTATCTGTTGTACGTTTGGTGAGCTCACTTTTTATTAAAAATTTTGATTAATATATTTAAAGCAATTAGTTACTAGATGTAACTTAAAGTAATGGTAATGGATATTGTAATAGTTTGTTACTTGTTTACTTAATTGAGAATAGGATATAAAAGCTGGTTTTAAAACATAACTTTGTAACTAAACATAGTTTCAGTAGAATCCAAAGAATTAAAGCAAAACATTTGTAATTCTGTATTGCAGTACGAACTGTAAACATCTCTTTTAATTTTGAGTCCATTTACTAGAGTATTTCAGATAATTTAAATGCAGAAAATTGATCATTGTGTCTCAAATTTAAATGCCCTAACATAGAATGATTGATTTGAAAGAGAACCCAAAGTATTTTGAATTATAAGCAGCAATTGTCGTATTTTTTCAATAGTAAGAAGAATAAAGAAAGCATTTAAATATCTCAAGAAAATTTCTATACATTTTTGAAATTTACGAAGCTTACTAATTTTCTATTATTTAATTGCTTCTACTTGTTATAAATATGTCGAAGTAACTTAAATATGTTTATCTTACGAATAACTGTCACCAAGTTTCGCATTAACTTTTTTTCCCTCAGATGTCACTGTTGATTCAAGTATTCGATGTATTTTACATAACAAACTGTTTTGTTAATAATAGGTATGATTATATTGTCGATGTCGGTGTATTATAATCATGGATATACAATCAGAAATTCATAAAGTTGTTTATTTTGCTTTCTATACATTATTAATTTTTTTTACAATGACTGCTATCGTCTATGGAAACAAAAGCAATTCATTGAATCTTCCCATTCAGCGAAGAAGCAGTATAATTCTCATGCCTGTCTTCACAGTCTTTAAATGAAGAAATACAAAGTATTTTTTGATATTTATTTTCTGATGTAGTTTTTTTGTCATAAAGCAACGTAAAGGGGTCCTTAAACAACGTAACACACTTAAAATTTCGAAAATAATATATCAAAATCTAGTAGATTATTGTAGGTTATGGCTAAACTTATTTTTAGTTATGAATAAAAGCATTTATTTAAGAATTCTGGATTGTCGTTCAAACCATTATAGTAGACTTTAAAACGTATATAAGCATATTTCTAATCAATATTTTAATGTTGTAAAGCTTCGTAATGAATAAAAATATTGCAATCTAAATTTTTCAGTAAGTCAAACAACTAAACTATCAGTTAGTTTCACCTTTAGTAAAAAATTCTTGGCTTGAATTACACAAAGTAAAACTGAATTCCTTAAATTTGTAAGCTGCTTAGATTAATTTCTATCCGTTCGATAAAAATGTATTTACTTCTTTATTATTTTAATTTTATAGGGAATAAGACAAGATACAGACTATACAATAAAAATAAATACCATCAACAATATTTGAAATATGAATATAACAAATTCGATTTCTACTTTTTATATTTCTAAAAGAACGCTGATCGAACAATCAATAATATATAAGTTGTCTATTGAAAATTTTTAACGATAATATTAGATTAACATTGTTTAAGAAACGCAATAATAAATATATAAGACTGGCAATTAGAACATTTCAAAAAAGATGACATGATCACCATAATAATTGTCTTGTAACAATGTAAAAGCTGAATTGAGACATCAGATAAGTTGTTCCACAATTTGTTTCATTTGAGAGCAATTCGACTTTTTTTACATAAGTAATAAAAATATACCATTAATTTCCCAAGTTAAACAACTAATATTAATTAAACATCTTCCCGATAAAAATTTAATTTCGACCTTCTACAATTTGTTAAGGAAATGGTGGCAAACAATCATTATTATTGAATTTCCTTAAAACAAAAAATGTTATGCCGTTAATGTCGTATTCCCATTGACAGAAGAAAGTTAACAAAAGAATTTGAATTCCGAAATTTTTAAGGCAGGCAATTTCATACAAAGTGGAGCGATCGCCAGTACAACCGAACTGAGGCAACGCAAGATTGATGTGGAACTTGAGATCGAAAATTCTTTGATTTGTCCTATCCGAGAATAATTCGGAATTGCTTTTTACGGAAGTAATAAAAATATACTATTAATTTCCACGTTAAACAAAAGATATAAATTAAATATCGCCTACATAATAAATTTAATATTGACTATCTACATTCGGTATGGAAACTGTGGGAGCAATCATCATGACCTCCTTTCCTTAATATTATTAATAAAAGGTTTGAACTCCGCAATTTATAAGAATCTAAGCAATTTCAGACATGGTGGAGGGATTAACAAAACATGAAGCTTGACTTCGCATCTTCCATGATTTAATCCATCCAAGAATAAATCGAAAATCTTTTTTTCCATAGTAATAAAAATATACAATTGGCTTCAAATAAAATAATTGATATAAATTAAACATCTCCTCAATACTAAATTTAATTTCCACTTTCTCGAAATCGAAAGAAAAAAAAAACAATCGTTAAATTAGAATTTCCTTAAAACAAGAAATATTTTGTCGATCATCCCATATTCCCATTGTTAGAGGAAAACAATAATAAGACAGGCAGTTTCAAAAACGGTGGCGCGATCACCATAACAATTGATCTGTAACAACGCAACAATTGAGGTGGGACTTGAGATCGGATGTTCCACAATTTGTTCCATCCGAGAGTGATCCGAGTGGATCTCGAGTGGTCACTGAGTTGGATCGGGAAACCTAGGAGGTACTCGTGTATTGAGGGACGTGACCGAGTGGGATTCTGTAGCTTTCGACCCGGCCTCTTGACCGTAATTATCCCATTGGAAAATTTTATTTTGTTTGTTTCCTACCCCATCGTCGAATGCTTTCCCTCAGGTGGAAGGCCTGAAAGAAATCCATTCTTCCGGGATTACCTTTTCCCGATTTTCCGGGGGATTCGTATAAATAAAATCCATTTCGAGTCATTGAGTTATAGACGTTTTATCGATGGCGAGCTTAAGTTTTATGACTCAACGCAATCTGTGGAGTTTCCCATTTGTCATGGAAACTGTTGGAACGCTCGTAGATGGGATTTGTTGTTGTTGCGTTGCAGTTTGGGTCTTGGCAATTATTTTGGTTGTTTAAATCGGTGGTGCGTTTTCTTTTGAAATGAATTTAAACCTTTCTTATCTAAGGCTGGATTTTATTGTTTCTGTTTGGAGAATTATATGTCATGATTTTATTTTATTTTATTTTATCTCATTTTTCTCCACAAATGAAACAGTTGTAATCATATAAAATGCAGATATTTTTAATGCTTTAAAAACAAAATATAATTAACCTTAAAACAAATGATTAAATTATTTTACCCTAAAGATGCTGCCCAAAAATTGATAAAGGATATTTTTTGTTTTAATTTGCATTTATAAGTAAACAGTCAATGATTTAACTTACTAATATTTTTTAGAATTTAAGAAATACAGTGAATATTTTATCATTCATCGTTTTGAAACTTATCTAATCCGAAGTTGTAAGAATTATATCTGAACTTTTAAAAAATTAAATTTCACATTCTAAGAACCATTAGATATATTGAAATCTGCTTATATTATGAGAGGATAGTTTCTATAACTACCAGATGTATTTGCATGAATTTAAATACTTTAATACTTCATGAGTTTTTCAATTTTTATTTCATTTCTAAAATCTTAGAAAAAAATTTCAATGTAACTTTAATTGGTCGAAATGGCTCTAAATCCAATTGCTTGCAACTTTAAAAATTCTGACGCATAGTAATATCGGCATATACTCATCAATAAAGAAATAATCATATAAATTCAAGGAATATTTTTAAAACATAAATTAATATTATTAATAATTTCTGCATTACTGAAAAATATAAAAGTCGCTGAAAAACATCTGTAAAAACCTTCGAAAAAAAACCAAATAAAACACCTCCCTCAAATACATGTAAAATCTTAAGAAAAACTGCAACAGCATGCCTTTATTTTTGAAGCGAATACCTTGTAAATCAAAGAGTGATGAATGTAAAAATGACCCTGTTAAATGTAAGAAAAAGGAATGTTACAACTTAATTATTTTGCAGCCCACTTCTTCCAATGTAAGAACATTTCTTTACAATTTCATATAAGTATAATAAATACATTACGGATAATTTAATAATGAAAGTTTTAAACAGTATACATATACAGTAAATTTGAATATTTTTAACACTAAATAAATATGTTCTTAGACACAGTCTATGTAATGTAGCCCTGAATTTTTGTCTTCTAAACATACTCGTTTTTGAAAAAAATTTGAAATTTAAATGAAGCGATATTCTCATTTTTTCTTTTCAGAGTTATTTAATTTCTAAACTATTACAATGAAATGATAAAATTATTCCTGTAAAGATAACTCAGAATTTGCAGGAGTTTTGTTTTAAAAATACCATTTTGTACTAATGAATTTATCAGTTTATACTGCCCTATTAAATCATACAATTTAATGAAACCAAACGAGATTAGTAATGAAATTTGAAAATACGATGCAAAGCACCAGAAACCAGTTATTAGGCATGAGCGTTACAATTCAAAGATAAAAGTATCTATATTTAAACTAATTAATGACATGCAGCAGGTCACGCTCATAAGATTAAATTGCAGTGTTCAGAATATCGTTTCCAACTTTTCTTCTACTTTTTTATCAGTCAAATAAGTAATTTAATCTGAAAAAATATTTTTGCTACAAAACGAAATCGATATTTTTGGAGTAAAGAGCATTTCTACAGTCTTAAACACTTTTAAAGACAAAGTTAAGAGGAAAAACACTTTGGAAAATTTTTACTTTCTGTATACGAAGTACGCAATTATAATCTTCGAAAAAAAGTTTAATCTCGAGAATTTGAGGAGTTTTCACGTTTCTCACATCTCTGAATTCGAAAATCAATTTTTGAGTTGCGTCTGTCTGTCTGCGAACACGATAATTCTGAAACAAAACGAGCTAGACGGATGAAAGTTGGTATGTGGTATTTACATCAAAACTGTCGATATTCTATCAACTTTTGGTCGAAATCCGACATCGGAAGTGTGTATGTCTATCCATGTGCACGTGACACGATAACTCATAAACGCCAAAAGCCAGATCGATGAAATTTAGCATATGATTTTATAATCAAAATTGTATATCTGTACCAAATTTTGGACCAAATCCGTCAAAGAGTTGGTTACATGTCCGTCTGTATATTCGCATACATGTGAACGCGATAACTCAAAACCGCAAGAAGCTACATACGTGAAATTTGGTGTCTGGTCTTTATATTTCTACGTCCTAGGCCAAAGCACTTAATTCTGCGTTGTCTACCCTCGTTCAACACACCTCAGCTATAGAGATAGGCAACATAAATGTGCCGCTAGTTCTATTTAAATTGTTTAGATGTGCTTAAAAACAGTATTTCAGGTCTTTTCAAAATAATACTGAAATTTCTAAATGTTTTATTGTAATTTCTTTTATATTTGCGCCTTCCGATTGTTGCACCCTAGCCCACGACCTACATTGGCCTTATGGGAAATCTGGGACTGAACATTGTAGATTTATATCAAATTTTGGATGTAATCGGCCAAAGGGAAGAAGTGCAAAATGCACACACAATTCTCCTCACTACGCTACAAAATTTAACACAAAACGCGCCATATTGTGCAAGTACTATATGATAAAGTCAAAGAGAGAATACTCCCGTTGGTTTTCTTAATACGCATATTAGATCAATTCTTCTTTATATTTATCCTTTGTTTCAGTCTATTTTGTTAATAACTTGAGAAATTATGCTATAATTACGAATGGATAAATAACAAAATTCTGTTTTATAATGTTCATATAATGAGAATATACATCAATAACTGATTCAGTATATTACATGTGCATACAAAACCATGATTGAAATAGAAGAAAAAAATTGATGAAGTGATGCAATACACGTCATTCAGACATCTTCTTTTCTTGAAATAATCCTTGAGTAGAATAATCAGTTAAGAGTAAGCGTACGTGAGTAGTAGCGATTATTCTGCAATTACGTATTTCACATTTTATATTCAGCATACATGTCCATGTGTTCTAAAATTTTACCGTTAATAAAGTAAAATTAATGAAATGCGCATATTTCTTAAGGATGGCTTTTTCTTTTTTGCTTCGTTATCATATAATGAATACTACGTGCATATTTATACTTCATTAAGCATTAAAGTTAAGGTCAAAGGATATGATATTCAGTTTCCTTGTTCATTGTAATGTTTTATTTGAGTAAAGACTATAAAATATTCCAAATTGTCTTAGATTAATGGGGATAGTTTCATAGTTATGCAACAGTTACTTTTTGAAAACATTGTTTCATCTTTTTATTTGTTCAATTGCATCAGGAACCGCAATGTTTTGCTGATTAAAAAGAAATAACTCAGCTCTAAAGCATATCTACGTTATTAAAGTTTCTGTAGTTCATCTCTATTTTTATTATGTCCATTAACATTTTTGCGTAAAGAGGATCTTATTAGTCCTTTTTGTTATTTGTGACCTGTTTGATTCAGACAGTTGTATTCTGACAGCCGTCCATTCAATATCAGAGAAGCTGACATTGACATTTGGAAGGAATAATTACAGTACTTCCAATTACATATAAATTTCAATATCGCATATGAATTATTCAGCAAAGAGGCTATCTTACAGCAAAGGATTTTATTATGTGCATTAAGAAGATCTGGAATATTTGCACCCAAATCAGTCTTCAGTCGCTTGTGTAGTAGGGGTTTTTTTATTATTATTCTAGGTCAGTTCCGAGACTGGATAATTTTAACTTTATATTTTGCCTCTACATAAAAAACTTTGGTTTAAATTCCAGAAAACATCTGATTCTCAATGCGTCTGCTTTCCAAGAAAATGAACTTAATTTAAAATAACAATATCGCTTATATTTCTGAAAAATTTATACCTATTTTTTTCCAAAACACTTAGTGTCGTGCAAACATTTGAAAATGAAAAAATAAAACTCCTCCGAATTATATGTTTAAAATCTCAATTCCAATTTTAAAATTGATTTTAAAATGTTTTTGGATTTTCATTTCTTGAATAAAACATGGGTAAAATACTTTTAAAAATCCTATTTTGTTTTAAGTATGGTTTATGGCTAAAAAACAGTTTGTTACCAACTGATAACACTGGACTTTATTTCAGAAAAAAATTTCCTTGATATAATTCAATAATGTCAAACACAGATGAATTTTAATAAAAAATAATACGGATAAAGAATTTCCTTCAACATTGTAGAATAAAATGTGGTATTCTCAAGCGTACAAACAAAGCAAAAAGATGCAGCCTCAAGTGAAAAACACCAATTTATTTTTATTTTTTTTATCAGCATTCAGGCTGGCATCTATAAATTGATTTAATAAAAATTTTAGTATGTATCCTATTGTCAGCAACAGGCATTAGAGCTTCACTCTTATTCTTAAGATTTTAGAAGACAAAATTGGGTATGTTGCTTCAAGGCAACACTGGGCCTTTAAGGGTTAATTAAATTAAATTCGTCTGCTTTTAGGCTTAGTATGATAAATATTCAGTAATCTTTTCTTCAATGGAGTCAATTAACGTGACAGTCACATGAAGAAGGTAATTGCACATCTTATCTAATATCTAATTTCATGTTGTTTTACGCTTTTCTTATTGCAAGATGCACGATTGATTCAAAAATTAAATTCAAGTTGCGCATTTGATTTGCATCATATGAATATGATTTGATTCCATTTGTGATAGAGATTAGAGAAATATTCTTTTCTCTCTCTGATTAATAAAATCTAGTTAGTGCCGATCATCTGTAAGATAAATTTCTTGTAATGATTCTTTCAACCATAACTGTCCCATGAACAATCCAATTTAGAAATAATCTGTAGCTGGAACTTTTCTTGCGTAATTTTAACAAATACTAATAAAAAAAATTTAATGCAGTGATTCGTTAAAAAAAACTTACATTGACTGCATTGAGTCAAACATAAAAGAAGAATGGAAAATTAAAGTCTTGGATATAAACGATATTAAAATGATATGTTTGAAAGCGAGCATTGCGTCTCCGTCTGTTTCGTGCATTTTATCACGGGCATTAAAAGTTCTATCCATTTTTAATGAAAACGGGAAGTTCTAAAGCTTCAGTACAAATTAATTGAAAAAACAGATAGTCAGAAATTGTTGCAAAATAGGAAAAATGATCACTACAGTTTACGATAGGTGCCACTATTATCACGTCTATCAATTTATGAGAGAATTGATAGACGTTGAAAACTGTTTTCAACGAAAAGAGAACACAAAACCTTTTGTATAAGACGAAGAATTCCTCCTTTTAGAAGAGTTTCAAAGAAACACTTAAAATCTTTTTGGTCAACTAGTCAAACTATGCGCTTTTAAAGAAAATTACGTAAATATGTATAATATAGTATTTTGTGCTCTTTTAAAAGTAGTTTTAAATAAAATTCAAACACAAAGACTGCATTTTCATAACTAGATGGGCCATTTATGCGGTAAGCAAAACGATTCAAGTGCTACTGTATTTCACCCGAAGAGAATGGGGAGCTCATTGTCTGAAGGGGGGGGGAAAAGTTCCAAGGACACTGGGATATTTTCATTTCAATTTAATAAGGCATTTTCTGAGATTGCGTGAAGATATTGTCCCAATGAACAGTAAGAGTATATCCTGAACGATGCTATAATGAGATATTGTTATTTAACCAAAAATAGAAGTTAGATATACATGCTAAGATTTTTGTTATCTTTAAAAAAAATCGCATTTTAACTTGGAAAAACCAGGGATTTTTGGTTCAAGGAACATTTTTTAATGATTGCCAAAAGAACTTTGGTTATTTAAAATAGTGACTTAAATAATTTTTTCATATATGTCATAATTTAATATCTGGGTTTTTTTATTTAATTGCTTACATTAATAAATTTTAGTCCTAAACATCACGAAAAGTTTAGTACTGGGGTGACCTGGTGGGAGAGTTTCGCAGAACAGGATGGTCATGGGTTCGAGACCCGAATACTCAGCGTGTATAGGAGAGAGGGTGGCCTGAAGCACATTAACTTTGTCATGGGTCATATGTCCTCCCGCTGGAGTGGTGTAGAAGCTTGAAGAGATGGTTTGCCACCTCAGGTATCGTTCTAATAATCTGCTCACATTTTAAAATTACTAAGACCATCCCAAATAGTAGCTCCGAAAAAGGACGTTAATCTAGTAAGCTAAACACACGAAAGGTTAAGCTATTCTTCCTCGTGAATCCAGTGGCGTAGCAAATGAAAGTGGACTTCGGAACTTAATATTTTTTCATCCTTCTTGTCAGATTTGGTGTTTTAAAATGAAATAAATACACCATTATTTTGTCATCACGGGGTCCTCTAAGACTTATTTTCGGGTAATGCATACTCTTCTCGAAGCTCCGTCGGTATGTCATTGTATGAATGCACTTGAAATCGAAAAAATTTCTAGGGTTTCAAATGTCTGAACTATATTGAATAAAGCATGATTGCTTTAAAAGGCCGGTCAATGTGCAAATAACTTCCGAGGAGAATATTATTTAGTATTATGGGGGAAAAGTCAGTCATGAAACACGTTATCACAGATTGTAGTATCAATAGAAACCAACAAACTATTTCTATGATTCATAAATTTTATTTCTTTTTTCATTTTCAGTAAATGTAAGCGTTTCAACAGTTCATGAAACATCATTAATTGATACAGTCGAAAAAAATGCTCGCATCTATACTCAAAAATTATGATTGTTGAATGAGGAATTTTAGCATTTTTTAAAAACGCGTGAAAGCAATCCGCATATATAGAAAAAATCATTCTAATTCCAAATATGCAAGTGAAATTTTATATAAAAATTTATTTATTTAAATATTGAGGGCGAAAGATGCACCGAAATAGCAGGAATGATGATGCAATCCAAAACCCACTCTCATTGGCCGAGTAGATTTTGACGTCACATGCAGTGGCGGATTTTGACAATATGAGGTCCGAGGCGCAAAATTATTTTGAGGCCCCCTCCAAAAATACTCTATTGGCGATACAAATGTGTAACATAAAAGTAACTTACTTATGCTTTTAATTCTAGGTCTATGTTTATCTTCGTTATTCAAGTTGAAGCCAATTCTTGTATTGTTGTTTATCTGATTTCTAACATTTATTTCCCTCATTTTTACAAAGAATATACTTTACTTTTGGCAAAGTATATATCACGATGATATTTAGGGAAATGATCAGAAATTGATGAAGAAAATGATTTAGGACTGACCCCATTTTACAGAAGGCTGATAATGAGTTGTAACTTTCACCAATGGTTTCGCTTGATAAGTGCAACATATACAAGCATTTTTGTAAAAAAAAGCTCGAATATCCAGGAAGCTATAAAAGTTTTCTTAAAAAATCCCAAATTTTCCTACAAGTGTTTTGTTTATAACATACAGAGTTTTCAGCCAAATTATACAAAACTTACAAAAGTCATGAAAATATGTTAGCGAAGTATTGTAATAAAATTCGAAGTAAATACTTTCAATATTAGAGGAAATATGAGTATTTGTAGTAAATAAATTTTTACTGCACATGTGCGAAACATAGCCTAATTTTTCTTTCAAAACTTCAAAGCCAGATATATAGGAAAACTTGTATAAAAATTTCAGTTGAATACAATTAAAATTCAGGTTATATACATTGCAGCGATATGAATTTTAGTTGCACTTTAAGAGAAGCCAAATGATGAGGGTTTTCCAACAAATGATATTTTTTAAAAATTTGAATCTTCAAATAGTTATCGACGAACTGCAATCTAAGTAATGTATTTAATTTATAAGTATACATGGGTATTCAGGATATTCAACTTTCATAAAATTTAATATTACAGTTAGAATCGATTTAATCTCTATACAAGCTGTTTAGAAGTTACAAATATTAAGACAAACTGAAATAACAAAATTTTTAAATGTGGATCACATTCAGGAGAGTTGGTGTTAGTATCTTGCAAGTAAAAAAATGTCAAATCTTAATTTAGTAAGTAATTTTTTTAAAAGTAGTAAAACAAATGACAGCTTTTTTGAACAATCTAAATACTATAATACAAAGTTTGTCAGGACTGTTGAGTCAGACAGCTAACTGCGAAACAAACTGGACCACACTGAATCTGCAAGCTAATTTGAAAACATGAAAAAAAAATCCTTAGAGTGAGGTCCTGAAATTTAAGCGATACTTGATTTTATTTCAAATTCAATACGAATACTCGGTTTTTAAAATTAAATAATAGCACTAAATTAAATTGCCTTGATCATAATGCAAAAAAGTATTACGATGCGTTTGGCCCAAAAAGTTGTGGGGCCCCTAAGCAGTTAGTTACCTACTTTGCCCTGCGCAGTTCTACACCTGTAAAGTCAATTTACGGACCATCGCGTCTTGGGTACAATGGACGTATCATCAAAGGAATGTCGTCTTCTGCATATCTCATTTTCTATAGAGCGCATTCCTGTGTGACTAGAAGGCTAATTTATCAATAATGATACACATTAGTCACACTAGGACTTAATTCCCCCCAGCTTTTCGTTTGCCTGTTTTCATTCACTCATTAATTTTTTTACAGCAAAGAGGGAGAAACATTTCTGTGAGGAGAGGATTATACTCTAAACAAGGCTGCAATGTCTTAAATCTGCCGTCGGCTTAGCGCTGAAATGTTCCTCGCATAGATTTTGAGGCCCCCCTAGAGACTCGAGGCGGCCACCTCTAACGCCTGTGCGGAAATCCGTCACTGGTCACATGTATCTTCCTTCGCATACATCTCTTTAGCTACTTTTGTGCCATGTTTTGATTCTAGGCGTTTGTACTATAGTTCAGTCAACGAAGGCCAAAAATTGACGAATAGGAAAAAAAATGGTGTAGTTTTGAAATTTGGCACAGTTATTGGGGGTAATGTCCTGAACGACATGCTAAAAGTCTCCACCTGTTGGGGGTGCGCGGGGGTACAAGGGAGTTTAAGTTTTCAGTTTTTCTTAAATATCTCAAGAACTATGGGCTCTAGCGAAAAACACTCAATTACAAAATTAAACTACATGAATTTCCTACAAAAAAAGGCCTTCGTTTTTTTGTAGTATCAACAGATTAGAAGATATAGGGGGATTCAAAAGTGAATATTTCTAAAATTCCTTATTGTAATGGAAAAGTCAATTAAAAATGCTAAATCAACAACCCTCAAAAAACCTTATGCCTATATAATAATTATAAAAGGGTAGTATTGTATGTGTAGGAGCGCGCGCGGGGGGGGGGGGGGGACTAACCCATTTGATGAACATTCGTGTTCCTTTCCTCCCCTCACATCCGTTCTCCTTCACAAGTCTCCTTCTACTAGTAGTCCAGGCACACTAAATTTGGCACAGTTGTTGGGAAGACTGCCCTAAACGATATAGTAAAATTCCCTGCCTGTGGGAGGGGGGTCAAAGGGGGGATTTCTCAGTTTTTCTTAAATTTCTCGAAAACTGTGGGTTTTAGCGATAAATATTTAATTACAAAATTAAGTTACATTAAATTTCCTACAAAAATAGTCCTCATACTTTAGAATATATAGCGGTATGAAAAAGTGCCTAATTACAATAAATGAATCAAAATGTTAGTTTTATTTTTAAGAAAGAAAGTTTTTATTTCAAAATTTTATTTATTACAACTATTTATTACAAAATATCTATAACATATTATATATATATATATATATATAAGATCAGGCTTTACTGAGGTGAAATGTAGTCCATTTTGGTCATGGAACAGACAATATATTGATTAATTTTCTTTTATTCAGGCATTCTTCATAGGTAAATGATTCAATTTTTACGTAGCTCCATGACCAGTATTCAGAAGGTTACGCCCGAGCAGCGCGTTGCTGTTGAAAGCTTACATGCTGGCGTGAAAAAGGGCAGAAAAGAATGCGCAGAACGCTTAAGTACCCAGAAAAGGGAATTTCCCCTTTAGAAACCCGTGACTTGAAAAGAAAGTTGTAGTACGTTTATTATGATGAAAGTAGAAGTATTTAAAATGAGATGTCGTTAAGATTATTTAGGAAAGTTAAAAAATTAAAATATCATATATATATATATATATATATATATATCCAAATATAACTAGTATATAATCATATAGAAATAAAGTAAACAAGAATTAAATCCTATACCAAAAAGTCATTATTTGAACAATACATCAATTTTAAATAAAATCTAATAAATTGAAATTACTAAAGCTACCATGAACAAAAATCAAGTTTAAACATTATATGTCAACAAGTGAAAGAACACTGTTGTTATTAAAAATAATGAAATAGGCAATCCAAGTAAATGGAGTTATATATATTTCATATATATATATGAAATGTCTTCGCTATTGTAGTCGTTGAAAATAAACACAGGCCGAGTTATTAACTAATTTCTTTTTATTATCTATTGGAGAGTGGTGGATACGTGCATCTCCGTTTAGGTTACAAGCGAGAGTGCACAGAAAAAATCCTTGTATTTTCTCGGATAAGGGAATAACATATGGACATGTGATCAAAGTGAAGGGAATATTGGGTATTTTTAATAAGTTACGTAGGCGTTTCAGGGAAAAAAGTTTGGTTTCAAAGAGACGCCGTCATGATTTTCTGTCGGCACGTGAAAGCAATTAAATATTCTTTTAGTAATAAACATGCCAAAACGAGAGATTTAATATACCTCCAGCGCGGGAAAAGAACGAAAATGGAGTTTTAGAAAAGTGATTTTGGAATACATTAAGATTTTAAAAATATAATATTAGAATTTGGAATAAAACTAAGCGAGATTATTACATATATATATATATATACATAACCCATTTTTACTCTTGTTCGTAATCGAATTTCATCATATTTTTCTGTTATTTGATCAAATTCGAACTCCTCCTCTTCTTCTAGAGGGGCACCATTAGTACAGGTACCATGGCAGGTGCTACAAACAGAAACACATTGCTAAATGAGTGTTGCAACGCCGCTCCTTTGGTTGAGGAGAGATCAGCTTTGATCTTGGTTGATGATTTGAGAAACGCAGCATATCTATAGTTATTCAAATTAGTCCATTAGCAAGGCTCTTTATATGGATAGAAACATCTTCTCACCGGCTTGTGAGATAGCATCTGATGTTGATGAGGGGTTATAAAATATTTCAGCATTGTTTTTCATCTGTCTCATTTGATTTTTGAACAATGTAACTATAGTGCTTTGCTTTTTCTATAATAGCTATTTCGCAGCCACTGAATGCATGGAGAAGGAGGATGGTTTGGGGAAAAGAAAGTTCCTTTTGGAGCTTTCTGGTAGAAAATAATTTAGCTTCGACTTTTCTCTTGCCAGACTTCATAAAATAAATGTTACTTTCTGGTGGTGCCAAAGCAATCAGTAACACGACTAGTTCTACGTCGTGCCCTGTTATAGCAACAATGGGATGAGAAATTGCTTTCTCTAACTCACATCTCACAATATAAGTATCAGAATCTCCTGTAGCGATTCTCGTTTCAATTACTTCAGAAGCCATTTCTGTGTTAGTAATTGAATAAGCCTGCTCTTATTCCTTTCATTGGTAGGAAAATGCTCCTGTTGAACTGTGATAGATTCGTTGAGAGCTTTTAAGTTAAATTCAGCATAGATATGTAGATTTATATTGTACTATCTAAATACACTGATTTGATGCATTAATAGAATCAAAAGACTGGGTAGAAGGGATTTTGTGGAGGGGAACGGACCTGAGGGGAGGCAGGGATCACGACTGTTCATTAAACAGATTTGTCGCCTCCCTGACACCACATCTACTCTCCACACATACAATACTACCCTTTTATAATTATTATATAGGCATGAGGTTTTTTGAGGGTTGTTGATTCAGCACTTTTGATTGATTTTACCATTACAATAAGGAATTTTAGAAATATTCACTTTTGAATTCCCCTGTATCTTCTAAACTATTAAAGCTACAAAAAAAACGTAGGACTTTTTTGTAGGAAATTTAATTTAGTTTAATTTTGTAGTTAAGTGTTTTTTGCTAGAGTCCATAGTTTTCGAGATATTTAAGAAAAGCTGAAAACGCCCTCTTTAAACCCCCGAGCACCCCCCCACCGACGGAGACTTTTAGTATGTCGTTTAGGACACTACCCCCAACAACTGTGCCAAATTTCAAAACTACACCATTTTCTTTTTCTATTTTTCCTTTGTTGACTGGACTACTAGCTAACATTTTAGAAGTGAAGTTCTTTGTTTTTCTACTATTCAACGTTTAATTTCATATTGGATATCGGTTTTTTACAAGGTAAATCGGATAATTTGCTAAGGATTGATTCTACAATGATGACAGAGAAACTGGACACAAAACACCGGCTCGTAAATTATCTCATTAACCGGAACAAAGCTCTATATTATACCACAATAGACTTTTCCATAGGAAAAACGGGTAGGTTTTCAAAGTTACCCGTTAGGCAGCGATAAATTGACGAGGGGCCTTCGCACATTCCGAGGAAACGCCGCCATTTCATTCGCACAAGAAAGAATGAAAAGCTAAGAATCTGATTTTGCATGATCTGTGAAATTTCGTATACCTGCAACCCCTCCCCCCCCAGGAATATACTTATTTCAGAAGTTCCGCTCAAAATAAATTCAGGTACGGCATTTTTTTTAAATACACGTGTGCCTTTGAAAAATTAATTTTATCTTATATAATTTTAATTTGCTCTGATATGAAGAATATAAATTATTTCCTTCGTACAAGTGTTAATTTTAAGATATTAGTAATTAATATAGTAATTAAAAATAATTAATATGAAAAATCCGGTAAAAATAACTTATATAAAGAAACCTAAATAAATTTATAATAATATTCAAACACGAACGAATGCGACTAATCTAGGAATTTCAGGGCTACCATGTACCAATCGACAAACCCTAGATGTGCGGTGAAATAAATTTATCTAATCTTTTTTTCAATTGTAATAATTGATAAGTAAATTGACTTTTTGAAGGCTGATTTTGATTTTAATATATTCATTGAATCTAAATGATTTATTTTGCATCAAACATTCTGTGAATTATTTCCTTTCACTACAAATGAAAACGATTTTCATCATCAAAAAAGTTATGAATTTAAACTTATATTTAAGATATTCTAATTAATTTTGAATGGTACTGTAATTTAAAATATATATATAAGAAACATTTGATATCCATGGAAATAATATAAGCAGTAAAATAACAAGAGCAAGGTTTGTTTTTTTAATCTTAAAGAAGTTGGGACAGCCTCTGTGACACCGCCCCTCAAAGGGTTAAAATATAAATTCCATGTAATCAAATAGAAGGGAAAAAACTAATTAAATTTAAATATTTGCTTTAAAATTGATAATTAAAATCTCACCTTAAACATATATTCAAAACAAAACGGATATCGAGTTAAAGGCTGTTTTTTACTGTGTTTCGTGATACACATTCTTAATTAATATAATATAGAAAAATGACTCATAGGGTGCCTTTATAGTTGTATTAACACATTTAGGAACAATACAATACTTGTGTCTTTCGAACATTATTTTATCTGATGCGGTAGTCGGAAAATATAGAAAAAAAGCAAAATCTCAATAGCGAACGAACGGGAGCTCTCCCCTGTTTGGGCACATGTGACGTCAGACCCGCTTCGCGCCAAAATGAATAATTTTTCCAGCTTCATCTGAGAGGGGAACTTTGATTGTAAGTATGAAAAAAACAAAACTGCATAGATTTTTTTTTCAATGTTATTGTTCATTTTGAAGCACTTTTAATCGTTTAGAAAAATAAATAATACTAATAATAAAAATGCTGAAGTTCCCCATTATCGAGAACGGTTGATTTTTATCTTGAATAACTAACTCTCCTGTCTCGGGCAACGCAGAAATCGTGTGCCAGTCAACCCATATGTAGTGTGACGAACGACGATATTAAAGCATTACATATAAACATCAACACGCTTCGTTGCAAAAGTATTTGATCTTATTCGCAGTAGTAGCATATAAATAACATGTAAAGGTAAGCCGAGCTTTTATAGAAAAAATGGCCCAAAGTTGAAAGGTTAGGCTTATTCCAAAGAAAAAAATCCATTATCTCTAATTCGGTAGCTTAATTCCAATTAAGCTACAAATCGCTTCCAAAATTTTACTATTTCACAACAGGTGGTATGGATAGGAATCTCCCTACGTGTATTAAAGCGTAATAGCTTAATTTCGAATCTAGAGCTCAAATTGAATACTTTGTATCCAAAAAGCTCCGCAGTCGCAAATCCAGCGTTAATTGCGACACAAATACTATCTTCCGGCGTTTGGCAATATTTCTTGACAATAGAAAAGGCTTCGGGCAATTGCTTTTCGCCAAATTCTATTCCGTCCCCTTTCATCACTAGGAGGGGGGGGAATTGTATTCCCCCTGTGGTGAGCGATGAAACCGGTGACTCCATGTGAGGTCTCATGGGATATAGTTGGGGAAAAAATCGAGGCTTTTACCTCCTCCCTCCCTAATTAACGATATGCTTACCACAAGTCCTACTTTTTATTGCCAAGTGCTTCGTCGTCCGTTTAGCCTTTTCGTATTTCTTCAGCAATCTGTACGATTCTTTTTCCTTGTTTTCTGTTCAATGTAGATTTCAATCTCGGAGGATGGTGATCCAAGTTAACTTCTTTGAGGGTGGTCCATTGACGATTTATACTTGCACCTACCCCTGCAGCTACTTATAACCGTTTTAGCCTCACTATTTTTATGGTTTTCTTAATGAAGTTTTATAGAGGCGTGTTTATTTAACCCTGGAATGGAAACGTCACTGCTGTGACCCTTCAGTGGAAGCATTTGAGTCCTGCTCTGAGAATAGCCCATTTTAAAAGTGTTTGTATATTTTATGAACTTCGAGACAAAACAAAAACAATTTTTATTTATTAAATCATTTTTTATACATTTTTTTTATTTTTTAAAAATATTAATGATTAGTCCATTATTTGCAAGTTGCAATACAATGCCAATCTGTTGCCAAACGCGACATAACTTGGAGATGCTTATCCATTTTCCTTTTATTCAATTTGACTTACATAAGTGGAGTCAGTTTGAGTCATTAGGTTTGAAAAACTACTTGCTGAACTAGTGCCTAATCCTCAACTAGTTCAGGCCCTGCAATGACAGATTTTCAATTTGAGTGGGAGATCACCATGACTCCGTGCTTCCATTCCAGTGTAAATACCATCGTAGATCTGTGCTAGAATAATTTTTTCCCTTATTTCGTTGTTAGAAGAGTTGATATCACTTCTAGGTTGCTTAAAATTATATTTTAGATTCCTCGAGTTTTCTTCGCTATAAAAGTATATTCAAATTCTTTTCAAATTTAAAATGTATTTATCTTTGATCCCGCACTTATTCGTAAATTTGCCTCTGAATGCAGTTTGATTGTTTCAACAAAAGTGTAATCTACTAACCTCAGTGTAACGAACTTAATGTGAAGTCGGAAAACGTCCAACGAAACGGCATTAAAGTTATAAATTGGAAAACATCCACCTCACCAACACAATAGCCAAAAAAGAAAAAAGCATATCAATCAACTGAAATTTTGTAAATATTTAAGTTATTCGGCAATTATTTCTAAGCATTCTATAATAATATTTTATTTATTTATCCAGCAGACAGTAAAGAACTGTCTTAATCAAAAGTCAGATACCGTCTTAAACAGGTCAGTGTCTTTTGCACTGCTGGCTACTAGTAGACTAAACAAAACCACGTTAAGTCATTTACTTTGTTTAGAATAATAAACTGAAATTTTCTAACGAAGCAAGAATTTTTTTTAGCCCATTATTATCATCCTGCAGCTTACTGTTTTCAAAAATATACAAAAAGACATTACGCATGAATATTTTTTTTCAGCGAGTCATTGTCTACATGACGAAATATTGAATTCTTAAAAAATGTTTAATTTCTTCCAAATACATTTTTATTCAATGCTATAGGTCTTCAACACGAAATTAATTAACTCGCGTTGATAAATATTTTTGAAGTTTAGCGAAATCAAAGTAAATGTTTAAATATATTTCGAAAAGCTACATCCTTATTAATTTTAGCTGTCTCTGATATTACGCAATTTTTGAAACTAAAGTCTCTTAACTTCAAACTAAATGTAAGCATGCGTCATAAATAAATGCCTTTTTCAAACAATCAGTCAATATAAAGTTTCAAATTCCAAAATTATCCGGAAATTTTATTGGATTAGCAAGAACTTCAATGGCTTTATCAAAAAGGTTTTTTTAAATTTTTCTTTAAAGAACTTAAAATAATTTGAACATAATTGATGTAAATATATTATATATCGTAATAATAATAATATAATTAATAATGTAATTTTTATAGTGAGAATTAGTTGACGAGTGTGCAATGAATAAATTACCAAAATTTTGTTAGTTTCATTCATTTGTTCCATGAAGAATCAAGCAATTCGGAAAAAATAATTTAGGAATGATCTGCTTATTTGGAAGAGAAGTACTTTCAAAAATTTATTATTTCGTTGTTGCGATATCTGACTAGTTATTTTAAAATGAAAATCGTGCTAAAATACTCATATTGGTTGGGATACATAAAATCTGTTATTATTTTAATCAAAATTAAGACAACATTAAAATAAAGGTAACTGAAAGGAAGTTATTTTTCTTATTGCTCTCTATTATAGACATTTGTCTGAAATCTTGAGGCTTTTTGTAACTGATTTTAAAAAAATAAGAACAAACGCATTTGAACTAGTTCTGTGATGTAACCTGAATCAAAGTAACCGCAATTAAAGTCAATGTTTTTTTTACAAGCTTGTTACGTGTCATCTTTACAAGCTGCCACTATTTTCTGCTGACGTATAATTATCTGAAACTATCGCTAGATCTCAAACTGTTTCATTTGTTAGATACTTTAATTATTATTTGTTTTTATTTCAAACATTATTTTCTTTTACTAGTTTCTTGAAAAGACTATGAACCATTTAAACACATCCTTATAAAGATTATATATCTAATAACCAGAGATTCTTATTTTTTCCCGTGTTCCCAAGCATATACATATCTGTACAAAAATAATATGAGAAATAAATTAAAGTTATTTTGAAAAATACAAAAAAATTCTTTAGAGTTATTTCATAAAGTAATATTTTATAAAATGGGTTATTTAATTTATTTTATAATTTATACGTACCTACTAGTATAAAAAAGAAAATCCAGCGAAAGCAAGTGCTTTCGCTGGATTTTTTGCGTCCCCAAACTTCTCAGTTGAAGAATCTTTGCTTTGAATAATTTAAAGATGTTGTGGTTACACAAAAATACTCTACAAGTTGTAAACAATATTCGTAATCTAGTTAAATTAATTATGAGAATCATAATAGTCATTTTATAACTGTCATACTTAAGATTATAACGCAAGATATATTATGATTCATAACGGCTAAACGCTTATAAAATGGGTTCCTTAATCATTTATATGTACCTACTAGTATTAACCCCTTAACTGGTTTGTTTTCTCAACTATCGAATTAGATGACACCTTCTATTTTGGGAATGCGTTGTCATTTTAATTAAATTGAAAACCTAAAAGACAGTTAAAATGCTCATGGATTTCACATAATTTTTGTATCGAATTATAAAGCCCGTGAATGACTTTGTTTCAGTTTATAAGTTTAAATTTGCGATAATTCGATGCACATGCGGTGAACGGGCAAACCAGTTAAGGGGTTAGAAATAAAATCCAGCTAAAGCACTTGATATTTCCGGATTTTTTGCGTCCCCAAACTTATCCATTTGGGGTCTTCTCAGTTGAAGAATCTTTGCTCTGAATAATTTAAGGATGTTGTGGTTACACAAAAGGACTGTTCAAGTTGTACACAATATTCGTAATCTAGTTAAATTAATTATGAGAGCCATAATAGTCATTTTATAGCTGCCATACTTCACATTATAACGCTAGATATATTATGATTCACAATGGCTAAACGCTTTTTATTTGCCGTTGTTTTTGATGATTTTTATTACATTTCATGAACTTGCAAATATAATACTCCAAAGGAACGGGAAATACTTATTCATTTTCATATTCTCTCAACACAGAAGCGAAAAATCTATTTTCAGAATACAGTTGACATTTTCATAATTCTCGAGTACGTCCATAGTTTTCGAAATATATGAGATATCATATTTCGTTTGCGATAGGCATCTGTCAAATTTTACTTTACAGAAAAATTTAAGAAATTAATGATCTAACAATAAATGAAAAGTGATTGGAATCCTTCATATCATCGAAATTATTTCACTTGGGTGTTACATTATGGCAGAATGCTTCAAGAATTAATGTCAGAGGAACAGTAGCGAAAGTTTTCATATCTTTGCCAAAGTCTAAAGAGTAAAAGATTTGAAGAGTCTGCTTTAATTTTTTTCACTAACCTTTAAAGTTCTACTGTTTTACAAATGACATTCTTCTTCATCCCTTTAAGTGCCAAAACACTTTAACAACCAGAAAAAATAATATCAAAAATTCGGAAAAAACAAATAAATTATTTCTGATAACATTTATAACAAAGAAAAAGGGAAATTTGTAATTTAAAATAAACTCATTGCATTTCTCAAGAATTTTTTCCGCTTTATTATTGATTACATAAACTCAAATAGGTCCTTGAATTGCAAAAACTATTCAATACCTCCTTTACTATCCAAATGTGATTACTTTACTCGCTACACGAATAGGATCCAATGTTTAATGAACTTAATATAATTTGCTTTTTTTACTGTAGATAGCAGATTTTAATAGAATAATCATATTCTAAATTTTTACATCCTTACTTCTTTTGTTGACCATTTAGTACTGTTTTTCTTTCGGCAATTATCTTAACCATTTTATCTGGACTGAAACATCGCTTCATTTTTTTTTTGCACTGTGTGTACACCACATCGTTGATTGTCTGATTTTCATCTTGAATTAGTCTGTTATGTTTTATTCGTGTTGCTAGAATGATGCTTTCGTGTATCTGGCCTTCTCCTGAATGTGACTGAAGAAAGTCTAAGCATACATAAACAGATGGCGAAAGCGCTGTCTTCTGATTTATAACTTCAAAGAACAGATTATTGGGGGGAACAGGTTATAAGCTTTTAGCTTCAGAATTCTTAAACCGTTCAGGTCTGTAATGCATTTCAGTCACGAAGCCTACTCTACTTAGTATCACTTACAAAAAAGTGTTTTTCTCCGAGCTTAGGAAACTCTAAATGGATTTTGGGAGATTGGAACTTAAAAGGACGATTTTCAGAAATGTTTTCTAAGTTGTTTTTTTGTTCCTACTGTACGAGGAAACGAAGGAATGTCTCTTGAAATGGGCTGTTTGTATTCTTCGCGACTCCTCTTGGCTCCTGAACCGCGCTAATTAAACCAGAACCTGCAAGAAGCATCTGACTTTAGAAGACTACGGGTGGGGTACTTACTGTCACATCTTTAGTGCTATTCTTTACAGTTTTCATAATTTATTGAACTCGCGCCTCCCTCTTTGGGAGAGCTGATGAAAAATAGCCACATGGTGTTCTCTCAGACTCACTTCTTGACTAATATAGTGTTATTATCATGAAGGAGAGAAAATTATTGTCGAGGAAGTTCTTTTTTCTTTCCGCGACCTGCTAAACAAGCGTGAACGTGAATATGTTCCTTGTAGCGTCCTGCAGTTCACCGCCTGAAACTGGCCTCAAATTTCGAATTCTTTCTGTGGTGTAGTATTTTAAAGAGTCGGGCGAATTCGTTGGTGCAAGCGCATTCTTCTGGATGCAGTTTGTGGGACTCATTAAATAGCGGCGTTTTCTCTCCTTTCAATTAAAGTAAAAACGCTTTGAAATTGCCTACTTCCCAAAATGGCTTGGCCATTGCAATAAAAGTTATAGCTTTCAACTGAAAAACCTTGACCTCACTCATTGTTTATGAGACTTTGAATTTAATTTTTATTTCGAAAATAAGAGCAGGCTTTATGTTAAGTTTTATGTTGGATAAAAAGAGAGGGAGTTATCTGAAGATCTTAGTTTAATTTTTCAAAATAAAGACACAGTAGATTCTTTTTCCAGATTAATCCCGTTGAAACGTAAGAAATCATGGATCTCATTAAGTGTAAGCAAATGTAAAAAGTTTTTCACGTTAATTAATAACAAGATTATTTTATTTAAAACGATAGTCAATGATGACGAATTTTTGAATCAGTTTTTATTTTAAAGGCCAGTTTAAAAGATTTCAGGAACTGATTTTCTGTTTAAAAGTTTGACTAACAGTTTTTAAAAACGATAGATAATTCTTTTTGCTCTAACCTGAGCGCCCAAATCCAATAATGTAAGATTATAGCTTTTTTATAATTTACATATACTTAGTTTAAAATATTTTTGAGGTCATCAAAAAATGATAAACTACAGCTTGAGTAAAGTGAAATTTTTACGAAATGATTATCATTTTCTGACTTCTATAAATAACTCAAAAGTACCCTTTCTTCTTGTTGAACTAATTATTTGTTTCAGCGCATAAAAAATAAAAAAAAAATCACTAAATTTTTTAAAACTAAATAGGAATGGTATAGGAAATACAATAGGGAAGGCGAGAAGATTATTGTAATTAATTATCAGAGTGATTAATTTAGTTGCCTTGTAAGTTATTTGAATGAATCTTATTCTTTTGTTCTTCGATTCATAAATGATAGGTTATATATTTTTGGAAGTTTTTCGGACCAGGTTAAATTTCTTAAAACGGAACAGGAAACAGCAAACATTTTTAGTGGCATTTTTCAACGATTCTAAAGCACTTAATGGGCTCAAAAGGACGTTTAATGAAAAGTTTCATTGATGGCTGTACGAGATAAATAATTTAAACGAAGCAAAAATGTAAACAATAAGCATAAATGAAGCAGAAAGTATGTAATTCAATATAATTATATGATTTTGTTTTATTTAATCGTCCACCAAAATCTGATATTGGCAAGATGGCATACAGGCAATAGACTGAAGTAACTAGCAATAAGAAACTCTAAAATAATCTAGGTTCTTAAAACTCATTTTATCAAAATTTTAAGATCTGAAATGGTTCAAAATTTTTGATGAGCGAAAAACTTTCATTATGCTTTCTACTGAATTCTGCAAGAATTTATTCTTTCTTACGATTTTGACATCGAATAATTCCCTGCCATCGCTTGACTTTGGCAAGCAGTCATCTTTTCAAAGAAAAAAAAATAGATTATGATGATTAGGAGTGTTTTATCCGCGTTTATTAGTATAATTAGGGAAAATTTCTTGTTTCAGGTTTAATAAAATTTATAACAATAGAGCAAGCATATTTCGTGTTTTCATTCACTTATTTGTGAAAGGCATATCTTAGAAAGATGTGTTTTTAAAAGAAATAAAAAAATGCGTCATCAAAACTTTTATGGATCTGTGAGCACTTGTCAAATAAATTATATTTCTTTTATAACATTTTTATAAACAGGTTAAAAATATTATATCTAAAATATTTTAATGTCTTTAATTGTCAAGTATCATAAAAGTTCTCCATAAAATTTAAGAGTTACAATCAACTAAAGAGGTTTGAAGTATGGCCTTTTTTCACCATTTTGCTCACTAAACTATAAACTAAAGTGGTATAATTTACTGTTTTCTCTTATCTTGAGAAATAATCTTTCATTTGGGCGGCTAATGTTTTTTCCTGCTTCGGTGTTACATCTTCACGATGTTTACCTTTTTACGTTTATTCGTGCGTTTGATATCACGATAAAGATAATTCTAGCTCTTTTACAGATTATTTTGGGAATTCGTTTAAGATATGAAAGGTGTTTAGTTCATCATTGCTTTTCCGTTTCTATGCTATTTTCTATTCTTTATTTTTTTAAATTTTTTTTTAGGTACCACTGAGAGACGCAGCTTAACTGCGAAAAAAACGGATGACTTCCCCATAAATATTTATTTCAATTTCAAACAATATGGTTCATTTCGGAAATAGAATTTTTTTAAAATCTCAAATGGACTCTCTGGTTAGAATTTAAAAGGGGGTTGAAATTGGTTTTAATACTTCAAAATCAAAACGATTTCACATGTGTTTTCGTAAGTTTTCTAACTTACAAACATTATTACTTCTAGCCTCAACCAAATACTTCTTCCACTGAGTCTGAAAAAAAATCTTAAAAATGATAGACCTAAATGAAAATTAATAACGTATATAAATAGTTATTTTTTCCCCATAATTTCGCCTCATACATCTTCATTGATCACCTGCACGTATTGCATGCTCTTGTAAGCAATTCAACTCGAACTAAATAGGCCTTTAAAAAATTCACCATCTTTTTTATTCTAATGATGTGAATAAAATCAAATTAAAATTGATAATCATTAATACATTTTGTTCTGTAAATTAGTAGTAAAAAAGTAAAATTTCTTAAGGCAAAAACTAAGATGTTTACTTTT
The DNA here is from genome assembly GCA_013235015.1 of Araneus ventricosus. Taxonomy (NCBI): domain Eukaryota; kingdom Metazoa; phylum Arthropoda; class Arachnida; order Araneae; family Araneidae; genus Araneus; species Araneus ventricosus. The sequence goes on along the minus strand of BGPR01000020.1, from coordinate 190,997 downwards.
AGTTATAAATAACGTTCCATCCATATTGGAGCTCATGCAATCTAAACGAATAACTGCGAACGAACGAATTAAACTAATAACTTACTAAATGAAATTGCCTATGGAAGCAAGTAAACAGGAAATTGAGATAGAAGGAATCTGAATGAAATATAGTTGTCTAAGATTCAGGTTTGAATGCTCTTGCCCGCTGGTGTGGTGCGGAAGCTAGGAGGGGGTGGTGCCAGCTCAGGTATCGTCTTCGTCATTTGACCGCGACTTAAAATTACGACGTCCATCCAAAAATTGACTTCGTGTTGCTTCAAATCACGAAGTAAATATAACCGAACTAATCTTGAATATTCTTAATGTTCATTATAAACTGGTAGATGGGACAAAAATTAGAGCAACCTACTTTTTTTCCCTTGTAACAAAAGGGGCCTTTTAATAAGGGATGCATAACAAACGACTTTGGTAAATTTGATCAGATCGCAGCTCTCATTACTTCAGAACTGGATAGCACGTGTTGGAAGGATAAATTAACACTGTAGATAAAAAAATAAGGAATAAAAATAATGCTATTAAAGGTTCGAATAAGGAATTCGTTCAATAAAATTAAGTAAAAGTTGTAATGTAATTATCCTAACTGCAAATGCTCTTATTATTCGTAATAAAATCGCCATTACGTCAAAGTGTCCAATTATATTGCTTTAATGGGTTGTTTGTTTTCAAATAATACTAACAAATCAACAATATCTTTTTCCTAAGACGCATAGTATAATTTAGGTGGAAATGATGTCTGGTAAAACCAATAAGACAACGTTCATTCTTTAAAATGTGGACTCAAAGAAGTTATATAATGGAACTAATACACTAAAAACAATTAAAAATAATAAAACTATAAGTAATTCGGGATCCATGAAAAAGTCCACTGCCGGATTCTTTTTATTTTGACTTTGTCCTTTTGTAGCTTTGTTAATTTTGTTTGTTAGTTTGTTGAATAATACAACCAATATTTTTTTATTATTTGATAATAATAACTCTAACAAAATTTAAGTTATAAATAAAGATAATTAAAATAACTATTAATTTTCACAAATAAGAAACAATATCAATCACATTTTGCATAATAATCAACATAAATTGCTGAACATTGAGATTTAATTTATAATATTTGTAAGTATTCCTTAAAATTCATTACTAGAAAGGAATAAATATTGTAAGACGAACAGTTTATTTTCCAGTAGACGTTCGATGTTGCTGTCATTACAGATGTTTCGATACCAGGCGCGTGAAAATGTATGCATACGATAACGCAGCTGGTGCTCATAAACATATGCTCGGAAGACTTGGCAAAAGATATGTCGACACACTGGAACTGTTTCGTATTCTCCTTATCTCCGATTAGTAACATCTTGTTACTTTTTTCATGTAATGTTGACAAGTATTTTATTAATTTCAGACAATCCGACGCTCAATACTGTTACGTCACTGTTAAAATGTTGCCAAGAATCTAGCAAGCTATCAGCAGATCGAAATCCTTCAGTTGATCCCGAATGAAAAAATCTGTGCGCCACGTGATCCACTCTTCATTACGAACGTAAATGCTGTCGGAACTATCTGAGTTAAATAACGTGGAAAAAAATGTGCAAACAAAGAAAATTTATTACTTGTTGCTCATCATGTATACTTTCATGTGGGTTAAGTTTACATCTTTAATTATTTACGTTTTTTCTCAACAGCATCATTCGTCTTCATATTTTATCAAATAAGAAATAGAATATTGGATTTCAGAAAAAAGATTGCATTGAAACAAGCAACAGGAATAAGATAAATCGAGAAACATGAATGAAATCTTTAAATTATATTCTGTGCTTCTAGTTCCATTATGTATACTTAGCTAATCAAGCATACGGAAAATTAATATATGTCTTAATTCATTCTTACCTTAATTGCTTTAAAACCTTAATGCACTAATTTTATTGACATTAAAAATTGACATAAACCGTACATGCAAAACTTCCAATCGTCATTACCTTGAATCGAAAAAATCCTTTGTACCGTTTTTCAACGAAACAGATAAAGCAGTTTTCTCTATGTGTTTATTTTAATCATTTTGTAAATCGGGGACTTTTAAAATGCGGCTTACTAACTCCAATAGGGTCCCGTAGGTGATCTTTAGGTTCACAGAACTTCTGACAATTTGTACATCATCCAGATTCTGCAATATTGATAAAGAAAAATAATGTAAACAAATACATTGATTACAAACATTTCATTAGTTTTCCAATTTATTGTTCACTGCAGTTTTATTTTCTTACATATTATTACACATGGACATGTAAAAAAGAAGAAAACACTTGGACTGAAACAGAGCGAGTCGAAAGTGTTTACGAAATCTTGATAAAAACATTAAATAAATTGGTAATTAAACGATATGGAAGATACCTGCTACATTCAGTTCGGCCTGTTTCCTTTGTTTTCCTATTTGGGATTTTTCTTGGAAAGCTAGCTAAGCTAATCGGTTTAAAGACTATATGTCGTCCTGGCGGTTTCCCCTGTTTACAAACGTTGCAGACAGTGTAGATTTAAATACAATGCTAAATGACCTTTTTGTCACATCCTTTTATTAATCATCTTGCTGAATATCCGGGAGTAACACATTTTTCTTTTTCAAATGCACTTAATGTGTTTTCTCTCCCTTTGTCCGAAATAACATGTTATCGAATATAAGTGCACTCTCCAAACATAAAAAAGAACTTTTTATTGTCAAATTAATTTGCACATTATTCAAACTGATTAGCAAATTTAATCTCCATTTTCTTTCTTTTTCTCAGTTTGCAGGTGTTTTACTACAAATTATTATGGTATTCATATTATTATGTAACGCTATACAAAGAAAAAAATTGGTTCTTCTATTTAATGAGTAGGAAAAGGTTTTTTCTTCTTTTTAAATTGATTGTGAATGTGTTAAATGTTAAATGCAGAGAAGATGCGATTTTTTTCATATTCTGTTATTTATGTAAAATAGCCTTAAATCTTCACGTGTTTGAACAATTTGGTGAACATATTATTATGGCATGAAGTGTACGAAGGTTCGTGTGAAGGTGTGAAGCACGATGGTTTCCTTTTACATAGAACTAAATCCACAATATGCATTTCCCATTCTATTTCATTTCTTTTACGTTAAAAAAAAGAGTAGGTTTGTTAAAATGGGAGTTATGTCTAAATTGTAAGCTGTTTATGTAGAAAATCAGTGTGAAATTTAGTGAGCATATTATTATGACATGAAGTGTACGAAGGTTCATGAAGGCATGAAGTGGATGAAGCACGATGGTTTCCTTTTACATAGAACTAAATCCCCAATACGCATTTCCCATTCTATTTTATTTCTTTTACGTTAAAAAAGAGTAGGTTTGTTAAAATGGGAGTTATTACTGAATAGCAAGTTGTTTATGTGGAAAATCGGTGTATATATTGTTGGCTGCTTTTCTTTCTTTTTGCGAGATAGGGTTTCAGATTTCTCCCTTCATTATAGGAGTTTGAAAAAGAACGGTTACGCATAATAGTTGAAGTATATTTATAGCATAGTATTTTTGAACTTAAACAAATTTAGTTTCAGATAAACTTGCGAGAACGTCCAGTCAACTTAAATCCCTAAATAACTTTGTATTTCTCATAAACATCATAAAAAATGCTCTTTCTTAACTAAAACAAATATTCAATTAATGATATCAGCATATTTTTATTGTTGTCTTGAATGTTTTAGTTGTGATACAGTGTTATTGAGAATTCTCCTTTATCATTACGTGCTGTCGTTGACAGTTTATTGAACCAATCTTCATCAATTCCATTAAGAGATTCACCTCACTTAATTAGTTCGTGTTTTCATGATATTACAAGTAAACATCGTTAGTAGATATGAAAGTTGAATCGCAGACCTACGTATCATGTTACATACAAAAATAAAATGCAGAGAACGTTTTTAGTTAAAGCTAATCTTCTCTCGCTCAATCATGAATTTATCAGTGTTGTAATTTATATATTGATGAATTTTATTATTTAGAAATAGTGTTGAAAATATTAACCTAGTTTAATTTTACGCATGATGTGCACGTTATAATATTCACAAATAGCATGGGCGCCCATGCCCGGGGGCAAGGTGGGGCTGCGCCCCCCTAGCTCTCAGGGAGAGGAAAAAATATAGTGTAGTCATGTGTTTTTCTTTCAAGAAAATGATTTAAAAGGCGAAAAAGAATTAATGTTCAGGAAGGTCTAAAATGTAAAATGCGAGTTGCAATTTTGAATTTGGAGGATTTTTTTTTTTTTTTTTTTTTTTGTTCTCCGCGGAAAAGAGCGAAAAACCTTAGTTTCGAGGACAAAGTGATTGACTTATTCGGCAAGAAGAAAAAAAATTACAGTTTGCTTCTTCAGATAAATATTAGTGTAAATCCATAAACTAACCTATGCATAATAATTTACCTTACAGTTTGCTTTTTATATCAATACCAGTGTAAAATCTTATGAGGTGTACATTTTTAGTTTGTTTTCTGTATCAAAGTATAAGGACTTTGCTCCTGCATTTGTGCTGCTAAATATTCACTGGTTTCAATAAAGTAGTTAAAATAACGTGTTATTCTTTTTTTATAGAGTATGAGTACCGTGGCTTAGTATTTTAGTAACAGGATAAAATTTTTTAACTGGGTCGGAGCTGAAACTTTTTTATGGCTACTTGCAAGTCGCCATTCGTCTTCCAAAATATTAAAAATACTCCATACCGCCAGGTCTAGCCCCCCCCCCCTACAAACTATCATATGGGCGCCCTTGACAAATACATTAAATAGTTAAAATGGAATCTATATTGTCTTTTATTGATAATATTTCTTAATTTGTAGAATTTATTTGCTCTTTACTGCATTTCATAAGAAGATAGCTCCCTATCAAAAATTTCTTTCAGATTTATATGTAATCTGTCTCTTGAGGATGGTGAAAATACTTTCCCGGATTCTTGTTTTCCAGACGCATACATCACCTCCTCTAACTTCATTCCTCTCTACTTAACAAAAAAAAAATACTGAAGAAGCAATTTGTCAGAAAACTGTTTTTAGCTGGTTTTCTGGCAGAAATGATGTTTTATTCAGAGGAGTTTAAAAGTGTAAAAAATACTTATCGATGCTTACTCGTCTCATAGTGCTCTTCTTTACTTAATTAAAAAAATATTGAAGACGCAGTTTGTTAGAAAAGATTTTTTAACTAGTTTTCACGTAGAAAAGAAGTTTGTTCTAAAGAATTTAAAAGTGTAAATAAATGCTTTTAGTTGCTTCTTTGTGGTTGAAATTGTACTGTCCGGAATAGCTGGCTATATTTGGGATAACTGTTTCCATTTCTGGTAATAAGAGTTCATTGACGTCTCGAAATTAATTTTAAGGCGTTTAATATGTCAAATGACTGATCAACAGTAACTTCGTTAAGCTTATTTTTGTAACTTTGTAAAAAACTGCAAGCAAGAATTAAATAAAGATCTAGTCGTTTAGTTTGGAGAAGTTTTTTGTCTTTTTCAAATTAAAGTGGCATCAAATTTTCATGCTTACTTTTTACTTACAAATTCACACTCTTTCATGCACATTTTTAACAGTTCGCTAACTGGAACTTATAGACACATTACTTTTAGAAATTATTGTGAAAATAATGAAATTTGTTTATTTTTTAATTTAAAAATTCTTTTAAAATGATTCAAAATCCAGTTAATTTCCTTAACACTGCTACATCTCTTTCAAATGGTTTCAGTCTATAGTTAAAAAGAGACTACTATAATACGCTTTAATTTTCGAAATTTTTCAGTGATACTAGTTTATGTACCTCATTAAATTGCTTGCGTGAAAAGATTCCGGGGTGGAACTCAAATGACCTTCTTTTCTCTCTGTTTGCTTACAATTTTCTCAACAAACTTTATGTTTAACGAAAGCAATTCAGAATTTAACTAACGAAAACAATTCAGAGATAAAAACCATGTTCTGCAGTTCCGTTGATATCGAATTAATCATAATAGTTCCAATCATAGACAATATTTTAAATTAATGTTAATAGGAAATTCAAGTAACAAGCGAAAAAAATTCGAATTAGCGAAGTTCTCTGTAATTCATAATGCATCACTCTAAGAGTCCTTCAACTTAATATAAATTCTCCAGAAAGCCCAAGTTGGATTTCAACATATATTTTTTTAAATTCTCTAGGCCATTCGATACTTTTATTCTTATCCAAGATAAATTATTTCATTCTACAAAATAATGCGAAGTTTTCAAGCTGATTGATTCAATTCTATTTATGGGCTATTATTTTTGCTTCAGTTCTCGCAAACCTACGTGAACGTGAATATGACACCACCCATACTAAAACTTTTACTTACGCTTAATGTACCCCATGCGACCCATTACCTAGTAGAGGAAAACAGGGTCTAAAATATCAGACTCTGAACATTTCGCGTAATGAACAAAAGGATTTCAAACTGCTGTGTTCAACTTGATATGCAAGGACTATCCAACCACTTTAATATCGTATAATTTGAGCCAGTGGATTTATCTAGGTATCGGAGAGATTGCTACTCTACTCGTTTCGAGGTAACTAATTACAGATTTCGGAGTTTATTTTTACTGTAAGCAGCCATACAGAAATGTTTGGCTATAAATAAATTTCGAAATAAGTGTCTCTTCGTTTGCGAAGCACTTTGCTTGATTATTAGGAATAATATCTGCGTGTAAGTGCACGGCATGATGTGGTATATTATTACATACAATAAGATAATGATGTATTAAATTTTGACTTTTTCCAGATCCTTTTTATATCGATAAAAGTAATTCAAACATCTTTTGTTTTGCTTAGTTGTCGAATTTTCTTGCGGGAAATGTAAAAACTGATTATTTTGCAATTAACAGTGTCTTTCAAAGAAATTGTAAAAGCTCCAATATTGCACTGATTAAAGTTTTAAAAAAATATGAAATGATGAGGTTCATTCTATCATTTCAATAACTAGCTTTTAGAATAATGAAAATTTGATTCATCTTTTTTTATTAAAAAAATATCTGAACAGTTTTTTTCCGTCGTTGAATTAGTTTAAATTTCATATCTTGGGAAAGGTATTTTAGATAAAAAAATGATATTTAAAATAAATAGATATTTAAAATACAAAGACACTTAAAATAAATAGATATTTAGAAAGCATCGATATTTAAAATAAATATATATTTAGAATACATAGATATTTAAAATAAATAGACATTTAGAATACATAGATATTTAAAATAAATTGTTATTTAAAATAAATTATACAATAAAGGGATTTTGACATACTTTTGTAATGCAAGAAAATTATTTGAAGCCCTTAAAAATTTATTATTTTTAATCTATTTCATACCTTTTCGAATTTAAAAGTTAAACTACCCGTTGCATGCATATTGAAAAACAAAAACATTTTATTTGATGCAAATTGATGATATTTAATTCTCTAACATAATGCTAAGTATCATGTTCTATAATTTAATGTTAATTACTCAGAAATTGTTGCATTGTGAATTAACATACGATTATTCATAGCTCAATTTTTACTCACATTCATTAAAAAAGGGGAAAAAACCAAATTTATATATACATTTCAGAGAAACGATATTTCGCATGTAATCAAGAGAATCGGATTAGTAGCTTGCATGACTGTTGTTCCTGGTTTCACCCATGAGTTATCGTTTCTGGTTTCGCCCATTAGTTCACCCAGTAAAATCCTGGAAAAAAGACAGAGGGGAGGGATCAAAGTCACATTATTCACATATATGCTTAATGAAGAAGTATTTTGCTTTACGCAAATTGATAATATTTAGTTCGGTAACGTATTATTAAACTTCAAATACCATAATTTACAATTAATTACTCAGTATTTATTGCATCGTGAATTAATATACAATTACTCATTTTCCAACCATATTGAAAGAAAAATAAAGACAACGTTTAGTCATACATTTCAGGGAAGCAATATTTCGCGTGAATCAAGGTAGTCGGAGCGGTGGCTTGAATGAAAAAATGTTGTTTATGGTTTCGCCCATGAGTTAACTTTGAAAGAGACATGTTGGTTGGGTTATTTATTAATATGAAAACTGAACAAGGGAAGAGGAGCTGTTTCTTAATGCCAATTTCCATCGATTTATATTAAGACAAATTTTGGCATGTCTATAAATCAGATTTTCTTTCTGGCTTTTGGAAGCGTAAGTTAGCATTATAAAATTATGTAATTTATAATAAAACGATCTACTTACTAAAAGCAAAATAGTTTAATAGGTAACATTTAAAATTGGAAACATTTCATAACTTGTATGCTAATTAACACCAGAATTACCAAATACATCATTTTGAGAATTTCAGATTTCCTGATGAATTTTTTTAATCTGTTAAGGTGTTTGGGTCGGGACTCTTTCTGAAAAAAAGGATGATTACTTACGGCAGTTTATTAGCTATAAACTGCATAAATTTCCTAGTTCTGCCTATGACATACCTATATGTAGTAAAATCCGTCAGTATGATGAAATAATATATTGACGTATTTTAATATATTATAACATAATATAAATATGTCTACATAAATATATAATGTATCATACGTTCTTATTCACACATTTTCCAATATAGTACATAAAACATGCCAAATTAGTTATAACAACAAAAAATAGAACTGGCACTATATGCGGTTATTTTAAAAACAAAGTTAGCAGAAAATGTATTAATGAAATATAGCAATAAAAATTGAATTGTCACTATCTATGATCATTGTAAAAATAAAGTTTGTAAAAATGTGTTCATGAAATGGAATTTATTTGCAGGGAATGTTGTAACTAGTTTATACTTTGAAATGGAGAAAAAATTTCAAATATTAAATTTTTTTGTTTGCGAACGTTATTTGGTTATTTAAATATTAAATAATTTTAAAATAATAAAGCATTTTCTTAAATACCCGCAAATACACGGACTATGGTAGAGATAGGTATGTATTCACTGCAAGTTGTTCTAGTGTTTTAAAAAAAGATGTTTTCTATGACAGGTCTAAGCTTGCAAATATACAGCGGGTTGCCAAAATAATGGGGACACTTTAAAATTTGCAGATTTTTCCGAAAATCTGCATAGAATTTCTTAGAATTTCGAACATGCAAATATTAGGCTTGAACTCGCATTTTACAGTGAAGATTCGATCACGAGAGTATTAGGGGACCGACCAGAACGTGATGAAGAGAAAAAATTTTTTTACTCATCCCGTTTCAAAGAAAGCTGATAACGAGATAAAACATTCATCAATGGTCATATTTGATGTGCATAATATTTACATGCATTTTCGTAAACATAGCACAAATATTCAGGAAGATATAAAGGTTTCTTTAAGAAATCCCAACATTTTCCGCATGTTTTTTGCTTATAACTTTCAGAGTTTTAAACCAAATTGTATGAAACTTACAGAATACATGACAATATGTTAGAAAAGCATTATATTCAAATTTGTAATAAATACTTTGAATATCAGAGAAAATATGAGTATCTGTAGTAAATAATTTTTTACTGCGCATATGAGAAATGTAGTGTAATTTTACTTTCGTGACTTAAGAGCCATATAGGGCAACTTATATAAAAATTCTAGTTCAATACCATTAGTATTCAGAGAGATATCGGCATTGCAACTTGGTGAATTTCGGTACACTCAAGAGAAGCTAAATGATGAAGGTTCTTGCACAAACTGATATGTTTTAAACTTGAATCTTCGAATTGTAATTGTCGAACTGTAATTTAAATTATGTATTTAACTTATAAGTATACATGGGTATTCAGGATATTCAACTTTCAAAAAATTCAATATTACTGTTCGAAGATTCAAGTTTAAAAAATATCAGTTTGTGCAAGAACCCTCATCATTTAGCTTCTCTTAGAGTGTACCGAAATTCACAAAGTTGCAATGCCGATATCTTTCTGAATTCTTAATGGTATTGAACTAGAATTTTTATATAAGTTGCCCTATATATCTGGCTCTTAAGTCACGAAAGTAAAATTACGCTACAATTCTCACATGCGCAGTAAAAATTATTTACTACAAATACTCATATTTTCTCTAATACTCAAAGCATTTATTACAAATTTGAATACAATGCTTTTCTAACATATTGTCATGTATTCTGTAAGTTTCATACAATTTGGTTTAAAACTCTGAAAGTTATAAGCAAAAAACATGCGGAAAATGTTGGGATTTCTTAAAGAAACCTTTATAAATTTCCGAATATTTGTGCTATGTTTACGAAAATGCATGTAAATATTATGCATATCAAACATAACCATTGATGAAAGTTTCATCTCGTTATCAGCTTTCTTTGAAACGGGATGAGTCGAAATTTTTTGTCTTCACCACTTTCTGTTCGTTCCCATAACTACTCTCGTGATCGAATCTTCACTGTAAAATGTGAGTTCACGCCTAATCTTTACATGTTCGAAATTCTAAGAAAATGCATGCAGATTTTCGGGAGATATTCAAAAAAATCTGCAAATTTTAAAGTGTCCACATTATATTGGCAATAAATGTACTGTATAAAGCTTTAACCCTTTCTAAGGCCGTACACTTACTAACAAATTCATCAATTTTTAAATATCCGTAGTAAGCTGTTTTACCACATCTGATTAGAGCTCTTAATAACTTCAGAAGCCACAAAGAATATAAATAAAAACTTTGGTCACGTAATGTGGTTTTAACACTCAGATTAGTTATCAATTAATTCATCTCATTATTTTGAGGTAGTAATGTGGCAACACCTAAAATTTTAAAATGTTGAAAAGAAGGTTGGAGTAAGTTTTCGCCAAATTTTTCTATAAAACAAAAGCCTAAATGTTTCAACTTCTCATCACAAACCATTACAAAGTGTTTTTTTGTTAATGAATTATTAATTAGTCATTAATTAACAAATCAAATTTCTTTTCTTAAATAAATCTTAATCCTAAAAACATTTTAATATAACATAACTAGAAAAATATGGCCCTTTGAAGGGTTAAATCACGGCTTGTTAAACCCCTTTTACCATCCGGAAAAGTTAGCCGCGACCAGAAATTGCGAAATAAGAAAAGAGAACATTAATAAATATCAGATGAATAGATTTAAAGCAGATATTTAGCGCATTTTAATCATATGTTCTAAGTCAACACGATTTTATTAGCAATTTTTGCTTTTCAAATTTTGACGAATCTGAATGAAGTAGATAATGCAAAATTTTTCACGATCAAACTTGGGGGAGCTGCCCACATTTACGAAGCACAGCTTGAAATAAATTGTCATACGTAGAAAATTTACATATATTAGTGACAGATTTTAGAATTGTACTTGCGATTCAGTTTTACCTCCGGTTACAAGCGTTTATTTTATTTTAACAGGTTGGTTGCCAAGAACGCATTTTGACTAACGCCTGTGATTCACACCTACTATCTAATTAGATGTCCATTCTTTACTGTAGTTAAGAGATAGCGGAGAAGGGGTCATCTAATTAGATGAAGGTCCGAATATCCGCCTCACCCGAATATGGGGGACGCGACAGTCAACGTGTTAATGATATAATCTAAGTCGATAGGATTTTATCAACAATCTTTGTTCACTAATTTTAAAGAATCTGAATGAAGAAAGAAGTGCAAAAGTTTTCACGGTGACACTTGGGGGGCACGACCCACAGTTTAAATGCATCGCTTGAAATAAATTCTCGCAAATTTACTTATGTTAGTGAAAGATTTTAGAATTGGACTTGCGATTCGGTTTTACTTCCTGCTACAAGAGTTTATTTCCCTGCGAGGCAGACGTAATTGAAAAGACACGCTTAGAAGATGGATTAGTTTCCACTTTTAGAGAGAATCGTAGCGCGTCTTCAACACTGTTGAGTGACTTTTATCAATCATTGTTGGAAATGCTAGACAGGGCACAGCCATCATCAGCATTTTGGTATTAAATCATTTTGCACAGATGGAATGAGCGGTATGCTCTGAAATTGCATAAACCACAAAACATTAGAAAAAGTGTTTTTGACTCACTCTCGCACAAAATAAAAATGACTGTTTCGTAACTTTTTTTGAAAAATATTTTTAGAATCTGCTCTGGATAAAAGTTCACGTTTCGATTATTTTTAGTGTATGGCGAAGCAGCTTCAACATAAAAATTATTAATTGATATTATTAACTTAAATTATTATAGGATTATTATTAACTGAGGTAATTTAATATAATATATATTCTCGTTTTAAAAATCAATATGGATGATTACTTGGGAACATGCACATTCTTTTGTATCTAGAAAGAATAAAAGACAACGGAGAATAGCATGAATAGTAAGTTTACTAAATAGATGCAAAAAAGTGCATAAAAATACTCGAGTATGTGAGTAGTATCATTATTATTAGCCTTATTGGTATAATAAAATCTCTTTAGTATGTTGTTAAAGGGACTGCCCCAAAATGACGTACTATCGAATATTGATTCAAAATGCGGAAAACTACTCACTTTAGGTGTATAATATAATAGTATAGGTCTAATTTTTTAATTAGATTTCGTAATTATTTTAGTATATTATAATGCTTTTAATTTAAGACAATATAAATAGAATTTAGAATATTTTAAAGTTAAACCAACCAATTCGTTCCTTTCCAACTTTTCTAAATAATTGGACAACACGTAATGATAATTACACTCGTTTATATCCTATAATGCTTCTTGAGTGATTATATGCAAATATTTCTTATTGAAATTTTTATCACTGAAAATGAAACAAAATGCAATTCTTGCGAGTGTATGGATATGCTGAGGTATATGAGATAATTTTATTACACTATTTAGAATTAAAATTATTAGATTTTTTGATAGAGTGCATTGTTTCTCTTTCTTTCTAGGTAAGTTTGTGAGAAAACACTCGAATTTTAATATTTGCTTCGAAAAAAATATATTGTTGCGGCGTTTGATATTGGATTCTAATTATATCACTGTGAATTCATATCCTTAAATTTTTTTCTCCTTTTCAGTAGCGTACTATCGAATCCCTGCGGCATTCTAAAGATTTTTTTAACACTTTGTTGACCGGCAATTTCATACAAAAATTTATTTTGTTGACCGGCCATTTCGCACAAAAATGTATGCATGGCACCCGCTATTTGATATAGAAAATATCTCATGTCACCGGGGCAAAAAATGTAATTGAATAAAATTCGAAGTGATTTTCAAAACATTTTATTTGCACAAAACAATAGTAAAACTAATAACAACAATAATAATAATAATAATAACTAATAATTTTTTTTGTATGGTAAAAATTAAAGCATTCACCGACGTGTAAAGGTACACAACATGTCTTACAAATATATCTCGTTTCGCTGCGCTTTCCTTTTGAAGAGCATACTCGACACTTTCTTGTTGGATTTGTTTTAGATGCAGTAATTATTGGTTCTAAAACGTGGTCCAGAAGTTTTCCTGAAAGCCTAGATACAGGATCTTTGTGTGGAGCTCTTTTAGATGCATGAGAAGTATTTGCTGGTTGTGTGTTGCTTTCAATTGATTCCGAAGATAGCCATATCCTAGCTACTTCTAAGAGAAATTTTTTGTATCTTATTTTATTTTGGCACTTCTTCGAATAAATCACGAAAGCATTAAATAGAAGGCAATTGATAAAAAAAAATGCTGTTTTTTTGGACCATTTGATGCTTTTTCGCAGTATGCTGCTGTTTGCCAAATATTGATCTGCACGATCGACTCCTTTCATATATTTATTGTATTCAATTATACACGAAGGTTTTATTTTATCGTTTATATAATTTTTATTTCGATTTCCAGTTGTTATCATAGACGCATCATGAATTGTTGAAATCATTCGCACTAACCTTTTATCCTTCCATGTGAGGAGCAGAATCGGTCCTTTTCGTAAAAATGTCATTTGCCTTCTCTGAAGATTTTTGGATTTTTCTATAAGTAATTTTGGCAAGCCACGGTTTTCGCGAATGGTACCACATACACGTATTTTATTTTCAAGTAAAATACTAGCTGTTGAAACGTTGTTGTAATAATTATCTTGATACACGTGATGATTAAATCCAAAATACGGTTGCAAAATTGACAATATTGTTTCTTCAAGTTTTTTCCCAACACCAGAATAAACTTCAAAGTTGCATTTCATGAACTTAGAAAAAAATATCAAAGTGCAAAGACGAGTTATCTCGTCACCGGTCAACAACGTTCGGGCATGAAAAGACGAGTTATCTCGTCACCGGTCAACAAAGTGTTAAGTATTGAAATAAATAGGAATGTATTGGGACCAAAGTAAAACGACGTACCAACGTGAGACGTAATAAAGAGGTTTCAATGTATTATATAAAATTAATATGGATCAGGGTAAAACGACGTATTAACTTGCGACGTAATAAAGAGGTTTCAGTGCATTATAAAATGAATAGGTATTCGAGGTAAAATGACGTACTAACGTGCGATGTAATAATGAGGTTTCAATGTATTATAAAATGAATAGGGATCAAGGTAAAACGGGGAACTAACGGGAACGGTGTTCTAATGTGCGGCGTAATATTATACGCATAATTGCGTAGTTTTCATAAATTTGAGTTCATTTATATTTCATTACATACAATAATTATTGTGGTGGTTTTCTTTAAAAAAAATCTGAAATAGAGCCAAGCAACGAAGAAATGTTTACTTCATTGAATAAAAAGTTTTCTAATAATTTTCTTTTTATTATTTACAGACATTTTTATGAAACAACTGAATAGGAAAATCTAAATTTATCCAGAAAATTAAATTTTGAAAGCTTATTTGTGTATTTCAATAAAAAAATATATTTATTTTAACTTTATTGGGTATTTTGACAAATTTATTGCTTTCTCCTCATTTTTAATACTATTCATTGTGCATGAAAGGAACAATTTGGATTAAAAAGTTTTGTAATTATTTATCGGTAAAAGAATTCACTTATAGGGCATTTTCATTTCTTCAAAAATCTTAAAATGATTTTGGTTGGACATATTTCATAATGTAAAGCAATACGATTAAACAAAATCTAATAAGTTTACAAAGACGCATTGAAAATTTTTCAAACTTACAACGTGTTAGAAAATTGTGCACTCTCCGAACATTTGATTAAAATAAAAATAATTAATGCAAGAAGAAGGATAATCTATAAAATTGTTTATAAAAAGACAATTATTTGTAGTAAAAATTATGTAAAAAATTATAGGATGTATTTGAAACAATCTCTTTCATTCCAGGTGTATGTTCAAGATCGCTTTTCCAATCCTTGCCTTTTTCAACAAAAGCCTTGTGATAACAATAATCACAATAATCATCGGCATCAACTCATTTTTTTTCTTGAGGATTACTTGAATTTAGTTCTTCTAAGTATGCGAAAGAAAGATACATAGAAGCATTAATTTTTGCGACCGTGACGGCCATACGCGTATTGAAATCAAAATATTGCCAAAAACATCGACAAGAAATGCAGTTTTTTTTTTTAATGAACGATAAGAAATTTCTGTACGGGGCTTAATTTGTAGTCCACAGAATCGTTCAAATTCGCGTAAAATACGCTTGAGCTCCCATCCGAAAAAAGGGAGGATGTTTCGAACACCTGCTGCATCCGAATGCAGGAACTCTTGGTTTTGTGAAGTCTAGAGTTTAGTCTAGCTTTTTTCTTTCCTAATTCTGTCATCAAGGTTTAGCTTTTCATTTGTGTTAATTGTAGGGAAGGAAAGGGGCACGATATTTTTCGATACAACGACGGTTTAGTCCTTTAGTTTTTTTTAAAGTCCGTATGTCATGACATGAAAAAATAATAAACGTTCTTTATATGTATCTTGAAAGAGGAAAACTCATTAGAACGTGATTTCAAGGTTTCTATCTTTTTCAAAGAATCGGGAACTGCAATTTTTATGAGGCCTCATCCGAACACATGAACCACGTAGTAAACGCATTCTTTATGAAGAAGCTATAGGTCTTTAAAATGATTCTTCCCAGCAGAAATTCATTTACATAATATTTCATACACTTAAAAAGGGCAAACTTTTCCGTTTTGAAGAGATCCAGTTAAACATTAGAAATTATGAAAATAACAGTTGACTTTGTTTATATCCGATGCCTTTTGTAGTTTAGAATTCCAACTGTGACATTTTCGTTTTTATGAGATAACATTAAATTCAACGATTTATAATTAAGGTATGTGCAAAGCTTTTGATGCCAAAACTGTCTTACAGGGAGTAGAGCAAAATTTTAATGTTAATTATACTTTCAAGGAGGAAAAACTGTTTAACAAATCTTCGTAGAGTTACGTTTACATATAATTCGATTGTATATTTGAGTTTAACTATTTTCGATGCGAAGAATGGAATCCCTTCAACGTTAAATTAAAATTTCTCAGTTTTTGTATAATACATGAGTTTCTGTAATTTAAATAGAATGGTTTGTTTATATAATGAGATGCTTACAGAATTGTTCGTATATAAGAGATAATATTATCCTCCCCCCCCCCAACTTTTGCTAGCTTAGCACCTCATGTAAAACTACTTTCCCTTTTAATAAAAAGCAGGTATCATATATAATGTTCTTGCGAATTAAAAATTGGTTATGTTAACTCTTTATTCTATAAACATTTTCTTAGTTTTTTTTCCTTTGAATAAAAATTTATGAAAAATTTGTTACTTGTTACAATCATAACCAAATACTATAATTTTAAAAACCAACATAGTCCCTTCGACTTTCCCGTATACTGTCACAATATGGAAAACTTTGTGCTTAGCAACTTCGTATAGTGAAAAAAATTGAACATGCTTTTTGGACACCTTCTCTTTGACCAAATGGGTCCAAAAAGGGACGCAGAACTGAAGCTTTGATATCAAAACTACATAGGGGAGAGTGGGGTAAAACCGGATACCCTTGATTCTGGCAATATTAGTTCTTCTTTCTAGCGGACAGATACTGAATTACAATTTACTAGCAAGAAAAGGGAACAGCCACAGTGGCGTGTTGCAGCTGTTGAATTCACTGTTTCTGAGAAGGCTTATTTGTTTTAAGATGTCAACTCTCTAATGTTCGTTTGATTTTAAACAATCCTTACTTAAAAATCATTACACTTTTAAAAACCATTTTTCGTCCAGCTTATTATACGTTTATTAAGGATTTATACCCTATCAAACAATAAGGATTTACCTCAATAATTGCGCTGTTCTAATTCGCTTTTTATAACATCTGCACTCGGGGCAAAACGGGGTACTCCAAGTGGCGTAAGATCGGAACAGTCAGTATTGATGATTCCTCCGATTATGACGATAAAAACACAATGTTTTTTGTTTGTATTTTAATGATGAATTTTCTAATTTAAATAAAGAAGAATGGTTAATCTAATGGAAAAACTGTCTTAGCTGTGCCTACGAAAGCTGCAGTGGCGCGGATGAAGAGGACAACTGCTTTACATGTGAATTTTGTAACTAATATTCTTAAACAGTCATATAAAATAAAAACTATTGCAGCTTTTCCACTGAAAATCTAGTTTTCCTAATTTCCCATAACGTTAACATGTGTACCAGGTTTTATCCCACTAGTGGGGTAAAACCGGGTAGTTTGACTTTTTTATATAAAGATCATTGATAAAAAAAGTAATGAAACTGTGACTTTTCTGGAAAGATATATTGTACTACGATAAACAATGAATATTTTAACAAAATTTGACAAGCTCTCTATCGAATATTTTAGCTCCAGCAGGCCTTCGAACGTTATCTACCCGGTTTTGCCCCACTTTCCTCTACTAAATTTCATTATTCTATCTTGTTAGGTTACTCAGTTATCACATGCACATACACAGAAATAGACAGACCAATAGAAAATCAGCGTTATGAAAGAGTTAAGGTATCCGACTGTGTTCGGAGACATTTTTTTGAAAAATAACTGATATATATTTTTAATGTTATTTTTCAACTGCATATGTTTTAAAACTATGAAAATATTGTAAAATTAGGTTTTCAAAATAATATTTTTTTTAAAGAAACTGAGAAATTTGAAGAAAAATGACTAAAATAATTGCCTTGCGCTAACAGCCATAGACAAAATCATATTCTAAATATACATAAATCCTTATAGGAGTACATTTTTATGACAGTTATCTGTGTTATGCTCTAAAATATTTCTTGTACTTCAAAATAGTTTTGAGATATAGCTGAACATAGTTACTAAACTGGTAATTTTTCATAAAAAATGCTTTTCGTTTATATTTAAGCACTTAAAAATAATACTTGATTTTAAAATTGACCATAGTTTTTAGAGGAAAACATCAAGCATATTACAGGAAACAATCTCAGAAAATTTCATATCAATACTTGAATAACTTTTTGAGAAATCATTGTTACGGTCGACAGTTTTCCTCAAAAATATCATTTCTCAGAAAAAACACATTTAAAGTTTTCATGCAACATAAAATAATGCTTACAGTTCGGTGATAAAACAGCTGTAACTCCATTTGTAATTCACATAGAGTAAAATGTGAGACAGTTTTAGAAAGCTGGTTAAACAGGCTACAAAATTAAGTATTAAAAAGTTTTTTGATAATTTCATCAAAAACGACGATTTTAAACCAGTCGGATACCATAAGTCCAAAATTTGAAGGAAATCTACAATTTTGCTGTAAAGACTACATACCAAATTTCATCAGATCGGCACACAACCAGGCAGAATTCCGAAAACGTTTGTTTTTTCTTCTTTCGGACTCGGAGACTAGTGGAGATTCATCCAAATCTCGAGGTCGAATTTTTTGAGGATTACAATACTCTCTCTTTACATAGTTCGTATACAAGAAGTTTGTTTCTAATTACAATCATAGCCAAATGCGATAATTTCAATAAAAAACAATAATAAAATAAATCTATAATATCATATTAATATTTTTATGAATTCGATAATTTATTTGTTCCAATTTTTTCTGTTCTGTAAACAAATAAAAGGCATGACTTTTAACTATCGGAAACACGAAACATTTTACTTGTTTATTTCCAATCGACACGGTGTCCGAAAATTTTTGGACCCATTTCAAAAATTAATAAAAAAAACAACTAATAATGTTACAACTACGTTTTTTTCCTTTAAATGAGAGCGCATTTTAAAAAGTTTTTTTCAGATAGGTAATGAGCCGTTACTGTGTGTGTGTGTCGTCGTAAATTATTGGACATCTCCCATTTTTGAAAGACATTATCTGCGAAACTTTTAAAGCTTGAAGAAAAGTAAAAGCATGCATTTGTGGGGAATTTTACTCTTTTTAATTTGTTAATTCACATGCAGTGTGAAAACTGAAGAGTTTTCGAGATGTTCAAGAAAAACTAAAAAAGGAAACCAGAAAACGCGCATCGGCTTCTGCTGATCGGTAACCATTGCGTATGGAAATCTCTCGCTGTAGCAAATTTAGAGCGTCGTAATGGCACGGCATCTGAAAAAAAACTTTTTTATTTGCTCTCTCATTTAAAAAAAACCGTAGTTGTAACATTATTAGTTTTTTTAAAAATTAATTCTTGAAAAGTGTCCAACAATTCTTTGACACCCTTTCCAATCCTCTGACTTCCATTTTAACATCCTCAATGAGCTATTAAAGTCTCAAATAGTTAAAATGGATTTTTAATAGATGCGCAGAGAAGCAATTGTATCTTTTATGTCAAAATAAAATTCGAACTAGTTGAAAGGACTATTAATTGTCTAGGCATCATGCTTTTACAATTTTTATTCTGCTATTTAGAGTTAAAACCTAATTAGGCTTAGGCCACATGCTGAGTATATAATCATGCGGGGTCACCATTTTTTATAGGATGTTTTGTCACCGAGGAATATTTTATAGCAAAAAGAAAAACCAATTTAAATACTTAATTGATGGTGCGAAAGAACGTTTATGTCATTCTTGAACACACGCATCCATTTTAACTAGTCTAAATTCATTAACAAGAACACCTGTTGGCGCATGCGCGCTCCCGACTGGTCACGTGTTAATTTAGTGTTCTGCGAGCAGCCGCCGAGAGTGTTGTGATATTTTTCGGCTCTCGCAATGAGAAATAAATGAGTGTCTACAGTCCACCTTAAGTGTGTTTTGTGAAGTTATTTAATTAACTTGCCTGAGAGTGTGATAAATAGAAATCTGAGCTAAGTGACGGGTCCATTTTGGTCCTTGGCTCGCCGGAGTAAAACCTGAACTGTGCGACTTATGAGTGCCATGTGTGTAAAGACTTGTGCGTCTTTAAAACGAAACTTATAAAAGTGTGGATTATCTTCAATTGAAAGGAGAAAAGATTAATATTTCTGTATCAGGAATAAATAATTTGTCTTTGAATATAAAATCTAAAGCTAGCGCAACGATTTTAAATAGAGACAAGAGTTTTGAGTTAAATTTAAGTTTTTTGGTAGTTCCAAAGATAACTGAATTTACGCCTTCTAAGTCGCTTGAGATTAATGTTTCATCTTTAAATAACATAAAATTAGCTGATGATAAATTTTATGAGCCTGGTCCAATTGATTTTCTTGTAGGTGCAGAATATTTCTATGAGCTTTTAAAACCAGGTCAAATTTCTCTTCATGATACAAATTTAAGATTACAAAATAGCGTTTTCGGCTATATTGTAAGTGGGAGTCTTCTAGCTAAGGGAGAAGCTGAAATACATTGTGGGCTTATAACAGATAATTCAGAGTTAGAAAAAACTTTAAAGGAGTTTTGGGAAATTGAAAACGTTGAGAGAGAGTCTGAGATTTTTGTGACTAGAGAAGCAGAAATATGCGAAGAGCATTTTCTCAAAAACTATTCTAGAACTGAAACCGGAAAATTTATGGTAAAAATGCCATTTAAAGAAGACCCATCGTGTCTTGGTGAATCGAGAAAAAAGGCTGAAAAATGTTTAAATTCGTTGTGGAATCGCCTACGTAGAGAGCCTAAACTTTGTGAACTTTATAAAAGTTTTATGCAAGAGTATTTACATATGGGTCATATGGAAGAGGTAATAGAATATGAAGAACCAGATGTAAATTATTATATTCCGCATCATTGTGTATTTCGTCCGGAATCAAACACTACACCTTTGAGAGTTGTGTACAATGCAAGTGCGTTAACTTCTTCCGGAAAATCATTAAATTGCATACAGTTTAACGGAGGTACAATTCAGGATGATCTCTTGAGCATTATGCTGAGGTTTAGAAAACATAAGTTTGCCTTTGTTGCTGACATCAAAAAGATGTATCGGATGATACTGATCGATCCTAACCAAAGAGATCTTTTGAGAATATTATTCAAAGCGGAAGTGAATGATCCAGTAAAAGTGTATAAATTATGCACTGTAACGTATGGCACAACTAGTGCGCCTTTCTTGGCAACAAGGACAGTGCAGCAGTTGGCTAAAGATGAGGGAAAGGACTTTCCGTTAGCATCATCTGTATTATTACAGGACGTCTATATGGATGACGTCTTAACAGGTGAGGATAATCTAATTAAAGCTAAGGATATGCAACAACAGCTCATATCTTTGTTTGATAGAGGAGGCATGGAGCTTCACAAATGGTCAGCTAATAATCAGTCCCTTTTGTGTGATGAAATGAAAGAATCTGATTATTCATTTAGTAAGGAAACTAAAACTTTAGGTATACTTTGGAAACCTCAACCAGATTGTTTTGGCTTTAATTTGATAATAGAGCAAAGTGAAGTGTACACTAAACGAGCTGTGTTATCTCAAATAGCACGAATATTTGATCCCTTGGGTCTATTAGGTCCAATCCTCACTAAAGCTAAAATATTTTTACAAAAATTGTGGTTATTAAAATTAGATTGGGGAGACACTCTCCCATTGAAAGAAAATACTGAGTGGCAAAGTTTTCTTAATTCATTAAAGTTTGTAAACCTTATCAATGTTACGAGATGGATTCTCAGTGAACAGTGTATTAGTGTAGAGTTACACGGCTTTGCTGATGCCTCAGAATTGGCATATGGAGCGGTCATCTATGTGAAATCCATCAATTCTTATGGTGGCTCTGAGGTGAAGCTACTCATTAGTAAATCCAGGGTAGCGCCTCTTAAGTTTGTGACTATACCGCGGCTAGAACTCTGTGCTGCAGTTCTATTGTCTAAATTGATGAGAAGAGTCTTAAGAGCTCTAAAACTAGAGGTTTCGAAAACCTATTTCTGGACAGATAGCACTATTGTTCTATCATGGTTGGAAAAGGAATGCAAAGAACTTAAGACCTTTGTTGCTAATAGAATATCTATCATTCGAACTCTAACTGTGGCAGAGCAATGGAATCATGTGCCATCAAAACAGAACCCAGCGGATCTAATATCAAGAGGAATGGATCCAGTTAAACTACAACTGTGTGAACTGTGGTGGAGTCCCTCATTTCTATTACAACCTGAAATGACTAAGTGTCGCGATAGCTCTATCGAAACCAATGATCTTTATATACGTGAATTAAAATCAAATCCTTCAGACCTATTGTCTAGGGGACTTAAAGCTGAATCTCTTCTACATAATGAAGGGTGGTGGAATGGACCATCAGTTTTACAATCTGATGAACTTCCTGAAACTGTGTGTGAGTGTTCAGATCCAGATGAAGATTACTTACCTGAACTCAAATCTAAGAACTCTAAGGCTGATATTGTGTTAACTTTAAATTCCAACAAACCATTCTTTGATTACATAGTTAACCGTAGTAATAGAATTTTAACTGTAGTTCGAATATTGAGTTTTCTTTTCAGGTTTATTTCTAATTGTAGAAATCCAGAGAGTAAAAGAAAGGGACCATTGACATCGGAAGAGCTGTCAGAGGCAGAGCATTATTTAATCAAGCAATGTCAGTTTGAAGTGTTCTCTGCAGAAGTCACAGCCATGATGTCTGGTGATAATATTTCGAATAAGAGTAAAATTCTAAATTTATCTCCCTTTCTAGATAATAAAGGTGTAATGAGGGTAGGAGGAAGACTTGAAAATTCCCAATTACCATATTCAGGTAAACATCCCATAATACTACCCTCAAAAGGTAAGTTAACTGAAATGATTGTAAGGTATTACCATGAAAAATATTTTCATCTTGGTCCCCAACATTTGCTTTTTCAGGTTAGACAAAAATATTGACCCATTCATGGGAGAAATGTATGTAGAAAAATTGTGCATAACTGTGTTGTTTGTTTTAAAGTTAAACCAAAAGAGTATTCTCAAAAAATGGGCAATTTGCCAAAGGAAAGAATTACTCCAGATAAAGTATTTAGTTCAACAGGAATAGATTTATGTGGACCATTCTTAATTAAAAATAAATATCAAAGGAAAGGTCCTGAAATAAAAGTTTATGTTTGTATATTCATTTGCTTAGTAACAAAAGCCATACATCTTGAAATAATCAGTGATCTAACTTCTCAGTCTTTAATAGCTACTTTGAAAAGATTTATTTCAAGAAGAGGTAAATGCCATAAGATTTTTTCTGATAATGGATCTAACATGGTAGGGGCTAACAGAGCATTAAGAGATTTGAATAAATTGGTCAGAGATAGAAATGAGTCTTTATATGCATTTTTTGCGGAAGAAAACATTGAATGGTCCTTCATTCCCCCTAGAAGTCCAAATTGGGGAGGACTCTGGGAGGCAAATATCAAGGCATTTAAATACCATTTCAAACGTGTAGCAGGAAATTCAAAATTCAGCTACGAAGAACTGCTAACACTAACGACCCAAATTGAAGCCATTCTAAATTCGCGTCCGCTTACGCCACTTTCAGCCGATGTTGACGACTTGGAGGTACTAACACCGGCACATTTCTTGATAGGAAGGCCGATAACGGCAATAGTTGAACCATCTCTTATAGACTTTGAAACAAATCGCCTTAATGTTTGGCAGAGAATTACAAAGTCAGTACAAACAATATGGAAAAGATGGAGCCTTTCATATTTAAATGGTCTGCAACAAAGAAAAAAATGGGTAGTTAATAATGAAAATCTTAAAATCGGAGACATGGTTTTAATCAGGGAAGAAAATCTCCCTCCATGTAAATGGTTATTGGGACGTGTAATAGCTCTATATCCAGGACAGGATAATAAAGTAAGAGTTGTAGATGTCAAAACCAGTAAAGGCATTTATAAAAGGTCCATCAATAAATTGAGTGTACTTCCTATTGAAAATTGAATATTTTCTGAAAATAACATTCGCATTTATTCTAGGTATTCAGTTTGTATTATTTATTGAACTCAAATTGCATTTACTATTGTGATTTATATATATATATATTTATATTATTTGTTCTTAACTTTAATTAATGAGAATCTTACATCGAATATTAATTGAAAAATTATTTAAGAATTGTCTTTATCATTCCATGCAAAAGTAATTGTATAAGAAACGTTTATTGTGTATTCATATTGATGTATAACATGTATTTACTTGTACAACTACTTGTATTTTGTTTGGTTGTGTAAATACTCATGAAAATTGTAATATGTATAAATAATTTGTAAGTTCTTGCATGTGAACATGCAAGGCCGGGCGGGATGTTGGCGCATGCGCGCTCCCGACTGGTCACGTGTTAATTTAGTGTTCTGCGAGCAGCCGCCGAGAGTGTTGTGATATTTTTCGGCTCTCGCAATGAGAAATAAATGAGTGTCTACAGTCCACCTTAAGTGTGTTTTGTGAAGTTATTTAATTAACTTGCCTGAGAGTGTGATAAATAGAAATCTGAGCTAAGTGACGGGTCCAACACCTTTTCTTCGTTTTAGTGAAGGATATTATTTAAAGATTATATTTATGAATGATATTTTCAAAAGAATGGTCGACTAAGAATATTTAATATTTTGATCAAAGTTTACCAAAAAAAAAAATTAAGCTGATGAAACATTCTGTGAAAATAATATTTTGATTAATTACCTTTATTGGTTCCTAAATAATGTCTTTATCATTTTTAAAGTTTATTAAGGCAAATTATGATGAAATATCTTATAAATTAATGCTGTATAATGTGTACTAAATAGTGATAGATTTGACGAATAATAAATACATGAGCGCGCGATACAGTCGATTAAAACTAAAAACAAATATCCCACATACGTGCGTCTTTTAAACACGTGTATGCTAATTATCAGAAAGTTTCAGCATGAATACAAACCAGTTTTGAAGACCTGAAAAAAATTTGAATAAAGTTCTTTTAACATTTTTGAATTCCTGCCTGCAGGTGACCCTTGATAAAAAGTCTGTAAGGCCATATTCTTTTCAACTTTCTTCTACTTTTTTTCCAATAGTTTTTAAAGATAACGTAGCTATTCTTTTCATTAAAAAGTTATTTTTAGGAATTTTCTTAATTTCCTCTATGTCCGGCATTATTCGCTACCATTAAATTTCTTCATAACATTTTCAACTGATGATAATGTCTTTATACATAGAAATCAGTTTTATAATAGAAAAGTACGCTATGCAATATTTTATCCACTTCACATATGTAGTTCTTTTATTGAGTAAATATTCTCTTTTAATAAAGTCAACGAAGATTCTTTCTTTCCCTTGAGTTTGTTTAGAAAATCTAAGAATTTATTTCTAAATAAACATAAATAGTATAATCAATTCCGAGTAGGTGATTATTCTACAAAGGTAGGAAAATCATTTAGAAGAATTAAGTCGTATATTAAAATTTTACTTTATTACTGAAGATAAAAGAGAATTTAGAAGAATCATTTTATAAAAACGTGGATAAATTTGTCAAGAAAAGAAGAAGTAAAAAGATTCTCGCCCTTTGTTCTAGCTTCATGAACTGGCATAAAATAATCCGCAAAAGAAAAAGAATAGGTATTGTTTGCACGAGAAAATTCTAAATAACAATTTCTTTTTCAAGTATATTCACTTGTCTCGTTTCTGAGAGTAGAACTAAAATTTCAAGTTTTACTTAGGATTTACTGTGCCGGCTAAAGCTCTGCAATTATATTTATGCATCCATTTTTCACTGTTAGTTCCAGTCTCGAATAAAAAAGTATTCAACAAAGGTTTCTTGTTTTCACGATGAGATGTGGAAAAAACTGGTGACAAAATCGTAGAATATCTATCACGAAGCGAGCAAAACAATGACTTGTTTTTCTGCCAAGAAATGACAGTAAGCGTGAATAAATAGGTCGGCAGCTTTGCATCTTCGTAAAAAAATACAATCCCAGATTTGATATATTATTCAAATCAGTACAATAATTATAGAGTTCACGAAATGAACATTCCTCTTCTGTTTATGAATGGCATATCTATTTTTCATTCTTACGCTCATTTAGATACGTATGGATTTCTATGTATAACCCATGCAACAACTTCCTACCTTTTCTTAGCTTCTTTTTTATTGAACTTGAACTCATCTTTCTGTGCTGTGAATGCACAAAATGAGACTTAGAGAAATTAGTATCGAAGACAAATGAACATGTGTATAAAATAATTTTTCCTTTGAAAAGAAAAAAGTATTGATTAAATAATTTTAATAAATTTAAATAACAAATAAACATAGCTCTGTGCATTTATCATGTATGCAAAATTGCCACACACAAATTTCTAAAATTTCGATAAGAAGTTTACCAACTAATTCTATGCTTGTAATAAAACATGCCACAAATTACATTATTTTAATTTTTATGGAATCCATGAATTTTCAGCCAAAAGCATCTTCATTATGAGGCACAAGATGTCGGCTCGTGGATATCTTTTGTATTAAAAATTATATTTAAGCTGTTCTTCATTCAATTTATTCAAATCATTTTGAGATGAATTTGCATTTGAAATAAACATTTTTATTTCATATTTAATCTCTTATAATGGTTAAATTTAACTTAATATTGATATTTTTCATTAAATCATTTGGGATCACCATTTAAAAAATGCGGAAAAGTTTTGATTTAACTAATTCGTATATACTAAACATTAACTAATGATTTATGAATACCGGTGAAATTTTGAAGTGAAATTCAATCATTGTTATTAAATACATATATTCTTTCATTTTCTGTAAATTTTAAATTGATTTAAATATCAAAATGGATTACTTTACTTATTTAAGGACTAACTAATTTTTCAACCTTTCTCTAAATAAAAAATATTATGGTTCTAAAAAAATTTGTTAGCACAAACAATCCGATTATTGTACTTTTAAAATTGTGGGAATATGACTTTAACAAACGCTCAATAATTAAAAGATTCACTTTTTGTTTTGAGGATGAGTTTTCTCATTCTATTCTCTCGGGAACATTATTATCTTCTTTGAACCTTAATCTATTCAATCCAATACAACCTTGAGGATTATTTAGAATTTATTTGCAGAGTCAATTGCAGAAAAAGAAAAGGAAAACACCATATTTGGTTTATCATGTTCACAATAAAAAAACTAAATGTCTGCACTGAAATTAAATAGATTCCAAAGAATTTTCATTGAACTTTTTTCAAAGTTGTTGGAATATAAAAAACATCGAGAAAAAAAATCGAGGAAACAATTTTAAGCATTGACATTCTGTTGAATTAATAATAAAGACCGAATAGATTCGACTAAAACTGTTATGATTTGTAAAGTTTCCTAAAACGCTTTTTATAGCATTTTTTGTGTGACAAATGAGATTAAAAAATAAGCAAAATAAAACAGACCCAACCAGCCTTGATTCAATAATGGAAAAGCGATAGTGTGACTAACTGACTATAAAAGTCTCCTTTATTTTCAAAGTTACCAGAAAAGGCTTTTTAAAAAATAGGCACTTAAAAGTGGCGCCCACTCTCAAATCGAGTAAAAACAATGACATTACCGATGTTACCGCAGGAAAACAGAATTTCAGTGCCGAAATGGCACTTTATCGCTTCATTTACGGGTTTACGGAAGGGGAGATCTAGGGACTATCCACAAACTGCAATGGGTCAAAATTCTTTCTGGATTTCGAATACTTTATGATTTGCTAAAAGTGATAATTATATTTAAATTTTGCTTTTAAATACCTAAGATTTAACTGTTTCTCAAGGAAAACTGTGACAAAAAATAGTTTTATTTCACCTAAGTAGTCTGAATGATTTCCTTTAGTTAAAATATTAAAAGAATTACCAAAATTATGAAAGACAACCACTTGTTGCAAATCATTTTTTAATACAAATCTCATTTAATTGGTGGGTTAAAAGTTTTTTCTATTATTTACGCTCAATAATTGTAAGTTTTTCATCGAAATAATGAGTTGTTTAAAATTATGGTACGTTTTCAAAAATACTCGTAGTATGTATTAGAAATATCTCTTAGGATGTTCCTGCTAGATTTTTGAAATGTAACGACAACAATTTAGTCTTTTATTTATTTATTATTTTAAAAAATTCGGATGCTGTTGTAACTTATAGATTTTTATAATGTAATGCCATTTTGAAGAAATGATATATTGTAAGATTTCCTCCAAAGGAAAGGAAAACATGTAATTATCCCACTACTGCCGATAGCTGCTGTCCAAGCTGAGAAATGATTTAATTGAGTTAAGAATTGGTCGACAATTACAAATTTTTATAGATAGTTCTTTCATCTGTTGGTTGTAGATTCACTGTTTGATTCGTCAGTGACTCAACGCTGAAATTTCGTTTTCAGTATCAGGTTCGTTGAAGCCACGGAAGATAAGTTGATCAAATTTTCGCAGGCTCTTGAGTAGTTTTGCTGTTCAATAGTCAAGAATTTTTAAAGATAGTTCTTTAATCTGCCGGCTGCAGACGACCGTCTCATCCGTTGGTTACAATACTGAATTTGGCTTTCAGCGAAGCCACGGAAGATAAGTTGATCAAACAAGTTATTTGAAGGCAACAAACAAATGAACAGGATTATGAATCTAAAGGGATTTTGATTAATAATACGTTGATTCACAAATCATATCTGACATTGCTTTAAGATTGATATTATGATCATAAAAGGGATTTAGAAGTCAATTGTTTTTAATCTGAACTTTTTTCACATATAAATGTCTTTTTTTCGATTTTTTTAGTTTTTTCGCTTCAGTTTTTTCATTAATTCTATTAATCTCTAATTCTACTTTCTCTTTAAATTTTTAATTTAGTTTTCTTTAGTTTTTCTTTTATATAAAATATATTTTCAATTAAATTTCTTGTTTTTAAATTACTTCTGATATGTATTTAGGGCTCAACCCATTTTTTTCACTAAGAAATGTAGTTTGTTTAATGTGATGTATACATTTGGATATATTTCATGTTATCTCAAAGATCATTAACTGCTCCTAGCTGAAAAACATTCACTTCTATCACTTTTTGATCATAATAACATCATTTTAGTAACTTTTGTTCCCAGTGAAGTGGCAGGGAAATTACAGAATTTAAAACAAATCAGTACTATATTTCGAGTTCTATCCTTATAAATTTAGAGGATTTAGAATCTCTGAACAGATGTTCCACAGCAATACATTTTTTAAAGTCAAAGCAAGTTTAATAGTCAGTTTGTGTTATTTGAGTGTCTTCAATTTAGGTTGATTCCTGTTTTTAAAGTTTTGTGACATTCATTTTATTAAAATAAGAAAAATTATGTACTAAATCTGTGAAGTTAGCATTAAATAACTTCTACTTTAGCATCAAAAACAAAGGATGTTAAGCAAAAATAATTTAACTTATTATTTTAGAACTTAAATAATGAATTTGCTTTGAGTACTTGAAATTCAGTTTGTTGTACTTTAAGTATACATGTTTTGTTTTAATTTTTATACACATTAAAGATTTTTCGTGTAATTTAAAACGTTTGTTAATTCCAGTAGATACAGAAATTGCTATACAGAAATGCATGGAAACTATCCTTAAATGTTTTCGTCTCAACCTTGCTTATAGACAATAAAATAATAAATTTATGTTTCGGCAGATTTTGAAGCAATACATAAAATTTTAATTGCAGTAGTGGAATTTTTATTTATAATTTGCTAAGTTAATCAGTTGGTGTTCTATTGACTTATTTACATCACATTTGTTGAGAGATTACTTGTTGCTATTACGAGAACTCAGAGAAATTACAGAATGGTTGTCTTCTCACCCATTCAGCTGCGATAGCATCATTATATGGGAATTAAATCATATGTTGAGCTTTTCAACTACTGCAGTCGTAGAATACTGCACTTTACTACTTTAATACTTTTTGAAAG
Source organism: Araneus ventricosus (assembly GCA_013235015.1). Taxonomy (NCBI): domain Eukaryota; kingdom Metazoa; phylum Arthropoda; class Arachnida; order Araneae; family Araneidae; genus Araneus; species Araneus ventricosus. Next base: position 160,837 of record BGPR01000020.1, on the reverse strand, counting down.
GGAAAATTCCCTCTACAAAATGTACTTATTATTATTCTTAGATTAAACTTCTTAAGCTTCACACTACCTCCAATAAAAATTATGCAAAAAAATTGCACTGTAAATAACACAAAACATTAAAGAGCAAAAGAATTCATGCGATATCTCTAGAAATTTTCATTTTTTGTCTGATCAATCTTCTTTTAAATTACTGGAGTATTCAGGGAAGTATTGAATCTAATAAATGATCTGGAGATTATTAATGACCTGACTCATAACAATTAGTATTTTTAATAAAACCTACTTAATAATTAATATACAAAATATGAAGTACCTAAGCATTCAGAATATCTATCCAAAATTGAAAACAGGATTGACAGTTGTTAGAAATGAGATAATTATTTATTTATGTCTTAAATGATATAAGATGAGTAACTTTAAGAAATGGCATAATTATTTCTCAGTATAAATGACTTCAGTGATGACACAAAAAATGAGTGCTTTACCTTAGATTAGTGAGTTATTTGACTCTTGGAAGGATTAATAGATCTATCATTACCTAATAAATGTTTCTAAGATGTTAGCATATTGAAGAGTAAATCAGCTAAATTGTTAGAAGTTATTGAACTTGGCTTACATAAATAATCGACGTTCGGTCATTGTGCCTCTTTACTAAGAGATAATGTATTAATATGGTTCAAGATTTTTTTCTTAAACCAAATTATCATTGTTTATTCCCGTGTTTGTTATGAAAGCTAATATTCTGTAAAATGCATGTCCGCTTTAATTGATTTCATATTATAAATCAGATAGAACTTAAACACACTACAATGGTAAGTTAAACACGTAACAGTTTGGAAGAACCTACTAAACATGATATTTCGATTATACAATTAAGTCGGATTCATTTACAGTCAGGTCATTTCGTAGCTCTACATTATCAAGACTATCCTCGGTATATAGCTAAAAGTAGCCAAGTCAAAAGAAAAAGAAAAATGAGTTAATGCATTCTTGTTACCATCCCCGTAGCAGGAAAAATCAAGCTTTTCAATATATCGTCAGTAAATAATAAATGTTGCACATATGTTTTGTACAATTTTTTTCTGTTACAGAGACGACATTTTAAAATAACAAGGACACATTAACTCATTTTTCGCTTTCTTTAGACTTGGTCACTTTTGACAATATACTGACGATATCTTCTAATATAGTAAAACCATTTAATTTGTTCATTAAACATCTGCAGTTTCCTTACAAAGGTTGAAAGTTTTAAGCGAAATTCCTTTTCATATTTCTTTAAATGTCCTAGTTCCCATAACATGTTGTTGCACTGCTATGTATCATGTTGAAATTATACTTCTGATCTTGACATTTTCTATTTCTTTGTCGTAGGCTATTGGGAATGCCAGCCGCTTATCAAACGAGCCTAGAATTGAAGCCAACTACCTACCAGACGTACTGTCGCAAACTGAATTACTTGGTGGAACGTCAGCGTGAGCTGTGCGGGATGAATCCCAACATTCTGCAAACTGTGGGTCGAGGAGCGAAGATGGGTATCGACGAATGCCAGCACCAGTTTCGGATGAGTCGTTGGAATTGTACAACTTTCAGCAATTCGAGTACTGTCTTTGGAGGCGTCATGGACGTTCGTGAGTAATTAAAAAGTATCGATTAGCACTTTACAAATTTAGTAATTTTTACGACTTGCCCGATAAAAGCATCGACTTAATTTTATACGTGGTGTAAAAGTTTTACGGCAGCCCGCTCTACAGTTTATGCCCCGGCGAGTGAAGTTTTTATCGCGTCGCTTGAAGTCGTAAAAGATGGAGGGAATGGCCATAAAGGCTGAGCGGAACGCTACACAAACAAAACGTTGTGACAATGGCAGATTATTTACAACCCTCTGACGTGGCCGGTAAAAGCTCTCCGCTATAAAACCCATCGAACAATATCAAATAGGTATGCCGATAACGCCAAATGGCTTCCCTTCCTCCGAAGCCTCCCACAATATTGATCTTAATTGGAGAGTCCCAACCCTCTGACTTTGAGATCTAACGAAATCCGTTTGCCGCAGCTTACGGACACATATTTTCTTCTATCATAAAACATCGCCAGCATTGAAATCGCTCACTGAAGAAAGGGGACATATACTTTTTGCACCTCTCCTCCTACGTCAGAAAGGCTATTACATATTCATACAAAGAAATAGTAAGATAATGCATACATTTTTTAGAATTAAATGGGAAATGCGTATCATTTTGCACTCGATCAAAATCGGTGATGAATAAGAACCGAACACATATAGAGACCCAACAACATAGCACAGATTTTCAACAAGAGATTTAAAAATTTTCCATGCTTCCCCAAGAAATGTAGCTAATATAAGAAATGTAAATGTATTGCATAATAGTGATGTTAAATGCAAAAATCTGAATACAGTAAAAGGGAAATTTTAGCATGTTAAACTGAGAAAAGGAGAGAACTTTTGTCGGAATCTTTTAAATTCTTATCACTCTTTAAGAGATCTTGGTACAAAGCCTTACACCATTTCATAAAAAAATCCTGATCTGTCCACTCATCAGACTAACAGGAACTGATAAATTAGTTTTAAAAATAGAATTAATCTGAGTGTTAAAATTGCTTAATAGAGTTTTGACAACGAATCAATGACAAACAAATACGAAAGTAGATGATATAGGGAAAAAAAATGGAAAATGTATGTGGCGGAATGCTTACACTATCATCCTGTTCAGAAAAGAAGTCGTTAACGAAACTGAAATATAACAATAACAAAAAAATGACAGAACAGTTTTGTTATTAATAAAAACGTTTGTTATTAAAGTTATTTTATATAGGTAATTAGATTTTGTTATTCAAATTATCTTAAAATTTTATTATGCGAATAAAGAACAAATAAATGTTTCGAATTCTAATGTTGCTGGAGATATAATTTTGATTTACTTACACTAGAAGGAGGGTAAAATTATTAATTTTTTAGATAAAGTTATCACCTTTCTCTTAGTTGGAAAATAAATTGAAGCAGAAATATCGATGACCCCCCATAACTAATGTAGGGATAAAGGGTTGAATATTGTTATTACTCTCTGTTTCTTCTCAGCCCCAAGAGAGAGAGAGTTTAATTAGAAGATAACAGGTGTAAAATGAGAAGGATTTTGCCCTTTTAAATAGAATGCCACACCAATTAAAAGCTAATCGTATGATTTCCGATTATCATGATATGTAAATAATAAAGAAATATATCGAATGATTTCTTAATACAATTTGATATCTAAATTGTAGACAACAATGCAGACTGTTTCTGCAGGTCATGAGTGAAAAAAAGAGGAAATATTAGAGATAAGATATTTAAAAGCATGAAAGTCATTGTTTCTCAGGAAACAGTTACTAAGAAACATGCCTTTTTAATCGATTAAAGATAACAACAAGGTCAGGTAAGAAAGGGAGAGATTAAAACTTAAAGATGATAAGTGACAGAAACTATGATTTTTAAACTGTCATCGTGAATTGCAGGTTTTGAAAAGTTTTTGATAAGATATACACTAAAAAATCAAAAGAAAAAGTTTTCATTAGGTTTGCAAAATTACATTAAAAATGCCGATACAAGTTTCCATTTTAAGATAATGATTCAGATTATTTTTTTCTAAGAGTTTTAAATTTATTTTGTCATTTTACATGTTGTTGTTCAAACAGCGCAAGACTTTTTACTCTTTTTCTCAACAAATAAAGCCTGTGTTTCAGCAAACAGAAAGATAAAAATCGTAATTTCTAAGTTACTTGCTGTCATTTGAAATATTCTTCAATTATATTTTCAGGTGCATTGATAAATTTATAATTTATTAACTTTTAGTTATAATTTGTTAACTTTCTGGTGATCTGCAATGTATTTTTGCCTTTTCTGTTAATTTAATGATTAATCTGTCATACTTTTTCTTATTTTAAATCGAACCATTAGTTCAATATGTTTTCCATATTTGAAACAAATTTTACCTTGAAATTATTTAATCTAAAAGAAAGGTCTGTTCCCATTACAGGCTTTTTTATTTTATGCAATTATCTTTCACAACATTTTTTTTAAGTCGACTGTAATCCGAAAATTTTCATGCACGTAAATTACAGTAATATAAAGAAAGGTAATGAGAAATATAAATAATAGAGTCTAAAATCCTAATTGCTTACATAGAAAAAGAATTTTCCTATAGTAATTTGGCTGATGGAATTTAAGTACAAAACTTTTTTAATCAAAATGGAACATTCCCCGTGATTTAGTACAGCAGTTTTAGTCTATACATTTAATTTTTTTTACTAAACACAGCTGTGTTTAGATATTGCAATGAAAAAAAATTTTTAACTTTCTCATGAGATGGCTTATCTTTTCTTTTAAAACTCAGTTCTGGAAATTTTTTTTAATGTTTTTTAATTGTTTTCAATTTTTCAATGAGATAGATTTTGTTAATAAAGCCGGGAATTCTCTTTAAGTCTCATAGGTAATAAACATCGAATTTCGACCTATAATTCTATTTAAAAATGAAAATATTTTAATAATCCTGGTAGAATCATGTGCTTGTATCAATTTTTTTTTTTGCTTTATTCATTGTATGTCATTTAAATGCAACGATAAAAGAAATTTACAAAATTCTTTTTCAATTTTTTTAGTATTCATTTCTCAATTTATTGGAAAGGTTTTTTGATATTTTAATTATTCAGTGTTTTACGAATCAAATGTTGAATGAATCAAATAAATAATTATTTACACACTCAATATTTCTTCAGCGTAAGTATTAAACATGTTTATTTTTCTCATTATAGAAAAAAGCCTTACAAATGTTAATACAATATGATCGACCTTTCTCGTACATTTTATGAGCAAATAAAGACTTAGCACGGAAACGACTGATGTTTGCCAATTAATGAATGATTAATCTGAAGTGCTTGGAATTATTAGTACTGAATTCATTCATTGAACAATTGGAAAGAAAATACGCTCATTTTAACAGTTTAAAGGATTTTTCAAAGTTCTTTTTATTTATTCATTGTATAATTACGCTGTTAATACAAAATATCCTAACTTTCTTTTCTTTAATTTTGGAACGGAATTGCATTGAGAAGCAATAATCATCATCCGTTAAAATTCAGAAAGTTCAAAAGCAAATTTTCCGTAAAAAGACCTACATATGGGCATTGCTCCGTTTTTAAGCCAAGAAGAATCACTCTGGCTCCATACAACCTTATGTTTTATCTTCTGTTGATACCTCTGAAAGGACTCGTCCGATCTCATCTTCCTACAACAGGGAGGCCTCGCAAAAGTAATATGCGAAGAAATCCTTTGGATGTGTACAGGTGCCCCGCTTTTGTCATTCAGAATCGAAACAAAGACGCTTTAGAATGGCTCGGTGCCAGGTGATACGGTTCCTTGTTCCCCAAGTAAACTGTTTAGTTTGCGATGAGGCTATAGCTGTCAGGACTCTTTAAAATATGGTTTCGCTTGGAGAGGCCGATGATATTCCATGAAAACGAAATAAACAACCGTAGCCAAAAGTTTTTTCGGAGGTCTCGCTGAGATACGAATATCGTAAAGCTCTCTCCAATTTTAGAGCCCCGAAGCTGGACGCTTATTAATACGTGGCTTCTCTTTTTTCAGTACATCGATTTGCCTCGATAAATCGTGCGTGTTTGTTGACAGGGTTGGGCGTGGCCCCTGCGGGCCTTGCAATTAAGAGGCCCCTCTCGTTTACCGCAAATCGTTTCTAATTACCTGATGGTCTCCCTTGAAGCTAACCCAATGTTGAAACGGTTAGGGCCGAGATGTCTGCTCTATGCAACTGGATGCTCATTAAAACACGAGGTCGCGTTGAAGACACGAAATGTCTGCGCCCTGTCAAATTAGCGTCGCGCAGTTTCATCGCTGTGATTCATTCTCGTTCAGAGAGGGACCTGAAAAGATAAGACTTTTGGCTTTCGATGTCCAGACACTCGTAAGGTTTTTTTGTTCAAGGAACGAGATGCCGATAAACTTTTATCGATACTTTTTTTCCTTAACCGGCGTCTTCAGCGACGGCTTGTCCTCTGTTTATTTGACTCTGTTAGCGCCTTATTTCGGATGTGCCTATGAAGATCCACTGATGTAAGGGATACAGGAGAGAATGTAATTCCAGATAAGGAAGTGACAACAGTCAGATATGCTTGATATTCCTCGCTGAGCTTTGAGATACTAATAAGAAAATCACGAGCTCTGTCGGCACTGTTTTCATGTTTAGCTCATTTCAGTTTTAACAGAATTTCTGAAATTCTTTTGAGGCTGAAAGTTTGATTTCCTCTTAATGATGTAAATAAACTTAAAAAGCTCACTGTGACAAACTATGAAGATGATAAGATAAATTAAATAATATAGTAAATAAGCATGTGAATTTTAATTAAGAGTCGTAATGAGAAGAAATAAATCAATTTTCCTTCAATTTTTTCTCATACAATTAATGTTATAAATCTTGTAAGAATATATCTGTATAAAGTTGACTTATTTTAATAAAAGTAGGAAATAATTATAATATAAAGAATCTTTTGAAGAAGCTTCCTTTCTTTCGTATCTGGCCATCATTGCGTCGACCTCAAGTATAAGATGATAACAGGATCTGTACGTGTGATTCAGATTTCCGGCCGTTCGAAAATTGATTAGCATCATTTTATTTATAACTAATGATTTACAAGAAATTTAGTTCACAATGATTTTTCATGCGCTTCAATTAAGACTTGGAAAACAGTGCACGTGATTTCTTTTTCATGTTGTGAAGGATCTTCAAATTCTGTAAATGCGGGTAAAAGGTATTTGTATATTTCCGAAGAATTATCGTGAGTAACCTTTGAATACTTTCTATATTGCTATGTGAGTACTTGTATCGTGAAGTTCTGTACTTGCACCAACACAAAGTAATCGGTATTCATTATTGCTGTAGATATTACATCTACACTAGTTGCTGTAGGCATGAAAGAATCATTATCCTGATATGGTCAGCATGTGATTATTAACTTTTATAGTTTGAAGAGTGCCTTCTGTGATTTTTTAAGTCTTTATCCGAAATTCTAAATTTCAGGAAATAATTTGGTTAAAATTATATATATTCCCATTTTGAAAATAAGAATGAGAAATTCCCATTTTGATTTAGAAAAATTTCCAATAAGATAATTCTAAGTTATTCCCGCCAGATTCCAATATAAATGCCAAGTCGAAAATTTGATTATATCATATTTTAGTTTTAAAAGCTATCATTTCATATTAATATGAATTTTCCTCCTTTTCCTTTTGCTAATCCATATGCTAAATCCATAAATTCCTTGATTATATTGGTGAGAGTCATTCAACCTGCGAAAGGTTTAGATTTGCAATAGATTGAAAATCTAAACTCATATTAAAAGAATAAAAGAAGGGATTTAGATACATTTCTCAAATTTATTTAGTATAATAATGTAAGATAAATGCTTTATTTCTTTGTTTTTCGCAAAGTCAATTCTCTTTCCAAATTAAGTTTAAGATTTGGAAAAAATTGCAAAAAGAAAGAAACAACGGCAGCTGTGTTATATTGCTTCGTAGTTGCTAAATTTTTGCGAAAATATTCCCAAAATCTCATCATTATATAACATTTGTCGTTGCTAAATTTTTGTGAAAGTATTTCCCAAAATCTCATTATTACATAACATTCGTCGTATGCATTTAACATTTGTTGAATCGTAAAAACAAATACAACCTTCTTATTCTACCAAATTACACTTTAACTTCAAATAAATTTCCTTCGCTTATTTATTTATCTCTCTCTCTTGACTTATTTATCTAGATTTACGATTGCGCCCAATCAATTCTGATCTGTAATACTCGTGCAAGTTTTACGATGCTTCAGATACAGCATTACGTATCTTCAAACTAGGCAGTTAAATGAACATAGCTGTAAATAACGCCCACCGAAACGGAACCAAAAGGACATCTTTAAATTAAAAGTCAGTCACAATTCATGAATTATTCACTTTTGAGTTTCACTGTAGGCTACAAACGTAAACAGAGAAATAACTCTCCACAATTTTATTTAGAAGATACTATTGCCTCCTAGGGATAATAGTGTTGTCCTGGGGAAAATACATCAACTTGGGGTGTGTTTTAAGGGCAATAATCCACAGGTGTCACGACTTCCTTGAGAAATTATACAGTGATAGGCGTAAGGAAAGGGGAAGAGATGAAATACTACATACTGTATACATATTCATTAAAATGCTTTAAATATGTATACATATGTTTGATGAGTTTATAATAGCGGTGCGAGCAAAAACAAATGATTATGACAACTGCTAAGAGGCAACTATATCTGTTGTTACTTGATGCAGACAATGTCAATATGTTGTGTCACTTTAAGTGCTGGACATTTTCATTTTGACCCAGAACGTAACAGATTTCTTGCTTGTATGCATTAAGTTCATTTCACGTTGCATTTAATCCATAAACCTGGAATGGAAAAGCTTCTACCGTAACTCTAATGAAATCATGGAGGCAGTTTGAATTCTTCTCTAAGATTAGTCCATTTTAAAAGTATTGGCGTATTTTATGAACACATAAACTAAACAAAAGCTATTTTTAATTAATCAAATATATAAATAGTCCGTCATTTGGAAAGCTGCAATTTCTCGTGAACATATTGCCGAACACGGCGTTTTTGTTTTGGCTTTTTTATTGTTCAACCAATTTGTTTACAAAGAATTCTGTTGACATGTCTTAGAAGGCTGAACCATTTCCTGTTTTTTATTTTTACTAATACTTGGAATCAATTTCGCTGGCACGGTTTGAAAAACGGTATTCTATATTCCATTTTTCTGAAAAGAATGAGATAAAAATTAACATTTTGATGTTCTTCAGATGCTTTACTCACTGGCCCGTGGCTCACTGGTTCGTCCATTCATCAGAGAATACTCATTCCTTACATTTTTTTTTTGTGTTTATGCAAATTTATTCGGGAAACATGAAAAACGCATACCCGCGATTGAAATGTATTCATTCAGGAACGAAAAATATTGTTACATTGAAAAACACCTAATTTCTGATTCTGGCTTAAATGGCGTATAATATTTGCGTGAAATAAAACCAACATTCGTCCCCAATGTTTTTTATCTTAGTAAATATGAGCAGTGAAATAAAAACTTCTTAAGAACCGTTTATCTTTTTTAATTGACCTCATTACTTGTGAAACTATATGCTTGGTTTGGTGTTTAGCTATTTTGTGACCTATAACATTTGCATCCGAATTTACCTGAATAAATTTCCATGACGCACATAATTCAACTAAAGACTAGGCTTATATTATAGCACAGGAACAGCACTGCTAAGAGCAAAATAATTTTATAATTCGATAATTTTGTAATCGCATACATTAGAACTGATTCTTTACACTGTAAACATTCATTGTGTCTTTGGAATAAAAAGGGATTTAGAAGAATTAAAAAATAAAATTACCTCAGAGCTTTTCTTTTGCACCTTGCTTTGAGTGCCTTTATAATAATTTTGTTAAAAATTTAAAAAGACTCGTGGAATCATATCTTAAAAAGGAATATTTTATAATATTAGTCCAATTTAACAATAAACATTTTGATCGTGATTGTAAAATAGTTTAAGTAACCTTCGAAATAGGGAAAAAAATGCAAAACACCCTTCTCCTATAAAAAGCTGAAGTTTTTGAAAACTAAATGTTTGATGGAGAGAGTTGAAATTTTGTATATTAATACCTTCTTAAAATATGCAAGGGTATGAATTTTATGACATCCCGTTACGCAGATCGTAGTGTATAAAAATTTTATTTATGCAGTTATTTAATTGCATATAAAAATAAAACAGTCACCTTCATCAAAAAATTAAAATCAACATATTAAGATTTTACTTTCGAAAATGTTACACATTTCTTGTCAAAAGAAAATTTTACAAATCGCTTTTAAGTTGGCAGAGATGCATACTCAAAATGGAGATCCATACGTTCTTATAGCCGATGAGTTTTTTAAGTAGTGCAACTTCTGGACTGACTGCCACAACAACAGACACAACCATAAAATGTGCTTTGTGCTGGTCGTTGTACTGTAAAAACGAGTATCGAACTATTTTAAGTGTGGGTGGCAGAGCCGGATTGACACATTCCTACACCCTCGGCGAAAACATATTCTGCTCTCCCTCCCCTCTCAAAAATTTAATATATATAATTTTCAATTTAATATGCAATCGTTTATTTTTGAAACATATAAGCACTTAGTTAAATCTTTGAATCACATTAAATTTTTAATTCAGAATTACACTACTTATGAAACAACATAACAATAACGTCCACAAAAATATTCCATTTCTTGAAATCGTCTGAAAGACCTACTAGAACTTCTTCGTTCGCGCTTTTATCCGTGAATAGGTTTGAAGGGTCATTGAAGTAAACCCTTTATTTACCGAATTAACTTACCAGCAACTTTTCAATTTTATTTTGGTATCATTAGATGCGTTTCAATATAGAATAACCTCAGGAAAGAAGAAAAAATAATTTATTAAATAAAATAATTTAATTAATTTGATTAATAATTTTTGTCTTCATCTGCCATCTATTGCTATCTACCGGAACTATATTTCTCATGTTCATGTGAATACTGTCAGGAAAAACGGTCAAATTAAGAAGATATAGGCGTGGTTTAAGTTGTACTTTTAAGTACCATCGGGAAATAAAGGGTTAAATCTCTTTCTATTTAAGTTCAAAGGCAAGAGACTATAAGGTCCACAGAAGACAAAAAATGTATCGTTCAAAATATTTCATGTAACGAAAGTAAATTTTAAAAACATCATTTTATATGACCTTTTGAAAATAACACAGAAAAATGTGTAGATATTTGGTTGTTATTTCTTCTCTACTCTCTGACGGCTGCGCTCTGGGCCGTGGCCTACGTTGGACCTCTGGGAAATCTGGCCCAGGATATGATCTTCCCTTGTGGGTGGAGTGACAGAAGTGATTTCTTTTGCTTGCTTGCTATGTAGCTAATGATTGATGAACTTCGTTCTAACACTATCTGTGAAAATTGGAATAAAGCGAATTACTATACAAGTAGACAGGCGTTGATTTCGTGTCAGAATCAGCTCTGTTAAAACATTGACTGTACTTGTAGAATAAATGTTCTTCATTTAATGAACTATACACATTAAACCTCCAACAGCGGTCGACTTTTTTACATTTCATTCATGAAACTTTAGGCTGTATTTAGTTGCTGTTTTCGCCAAGCTATAACGAATAATTGTTATCCGACTTCTATGTTGCCCGAGGCAAGAGGGTTAAAATGACCATGTTTGCTAACAACGATTACATTAAATATACTCTTTTTAATCATTCGGTTGCAATATACTTTGTAAAGTTTCTTTCTTCATCTAAACAGAGGAATGCTACTTTTTACTGTTTTTATAAACAATCTTATAAGATAAGCGTTTGCGCTATTTGCATTTGTAATTATCTGTGAATGTTAATGATGCTATTTCGATCATGCTCTTGAAAAGCTGAAGCATGATTTTTCTGCTTGAGTAACTTGAAGTTAGTTATATAAGATAATCTTTAGTAAAGAAACCCGTTTAAACACTTAAGGAAACTTTCGTTCGCTGTCATATTTTGCAGACAAAAAAGCGCACATTTAAGCAAATTTTGTGTGGTTTGGGAAAGAAGGTTTTAAGGCAAAGGCTACTTTAAGGAGCATTGAAAATTTTTGTATTTCTACACAAACTTTTTAAATAGTTGCTTTTCATTATGATAATGCAGAAAACGTCCTGATTTGCTAAAAGAATTGCTTTCACAAATTATAATTCATACATCTATTCATTATTTTAGTTCAAATAGCATCAAATTCTATTTTTTGAAAAGTCTCATAAAGTTATTCATAAAGTGTTTTATATCTTGCCTAGAAATAATATGATTTTTTTCATCTCTTCACATTAAGAGATCACGCTCAGAAGAAAAATTCAACTTTTTCTAGAGGTTCTCTTTTTTTATAAGCTGTAGAACATACCATTCAGATAATATGATTTATTTATATCTCATTGCGACTCGACAATAATTTTTCCCTTCTATCTCTAATAATACATTTTACACATCTTTTATGCCGTTTGCGTGCATGCATTCCATTGATATAATCTTTATCAGCCTTTATGAAATCCGTTTTTAATCTTAAACTCCATATTTATTTAATTTTCACTTTTCTTCCTGAAAGATAGTTTAACTTAAATTTTTCTTCAAATGTTAGTTGATAATTGCATAATTTTGCAGTCCAAGTCTTTCGGCACATTTTCTGAAAAGTTCTACAAATTACTTCAAACAAAACAAACTTCTAAAAGATGAAATGATTGAATTAATCTAATAACAAAGATAGTTGTTAATCATTACATTTAAAAATATAAGGGAAAGGTGGGTAAGAGTACGCACCTAGTGGATTTTTCGTTATAAAAATGAGAATTGAAAAGTTAGAGCCTCGAAAATAAACTGAATCATAGTTTATTAACTTAGAAAGAAGGGTACAAAAAATGAAAATTTTAGCTTAAAATATATATATATATATTACGAAACGAAAGGGGAAAAAATGCCGGCGGGTAAGAGTACGCAGGACGTGAAGCCAAGAGTACGCGCCCTGAAAATTTAGCAGTAGTCGCTTACAAATGGTCCACTGCCTTCGTAACTGGAACATTTCTCATGCCACCACTCCTTACATAATCCACTCTGGATCCAATCTTCATCATATGTGTGTTCTCAGCTTGGGCATATTGTCCCCTCGTTATTTTCCGAACTTGTTGAAGGAACTGGGTTTTCGATAGAATTCAGAATAAGCTTTTTTTTTTTTTTTTTTTTTTTTTGGGGTTTTTCCTTTTTTAGCTTTGTCCCCATTTTTATTTTTCTTAAAAACTCGACTGGCTTTTGCTTCCTCTAATTCTACCTTTTCCTTTTCGTTTTCCTCTAACAAATTTTTGAATGGAGACGAAGTCATGATCTTAGATTTTTGAGATTTTCTTTTCCATTTAGCTCCTCGTTGTTTATGTCGAGGAAGTGGCAAGATTGACTGGATACTGACATCTATCTGAGAAGTGGAAGGTGGGACTTCATTCTCTTCAGGTGCAACTGCAACTGCGCAATCGTTATCCAAAGGTGCTAAAGTCACTAGTGAAGGAGAATAGCAATCCTCACTTATAATGTCAGGGTTGTTTGGCTGAATACCTATAACTCGGAAAGCTTTTTCTGCGAGTTGAACCCTGGATGTGGCGCTATAAGCTTTTTGAAAAATCCCTGAAACTTTGTACAGTGTTATTGCTTTTCCTGGATTTTTTTCGAGCCATTTTTCAGTTTCAGATGAGTATAAAGCTTTCAAAGGGCAAAGAAACATTTATCCAATGGCTGTAGCACATGACTCGCATGTGGTGGAAGAGTAAGAAAAGTTATATGAATCTCTCGACAAAACAAAACTGCAGGTAGTGAGCAGTGGGATGTGTGATTATCTGCTATTAACAGAACAGGATCTTCTGTAGACGTTTTAGCATGCTTGACAAAATGTTTCAGCCAGTCGATGAACAAATGGGAATTCATGCAACCAGTGTCATTGATCAAGGGCAAAGGTAATTCAAGAGGAATCATTCTCTTTAAAGGTAGAATCAATGCAGGCGGGACGAAAACTCCTGTAGCACTCAGGCAGCATACATTAGTAACTGTTTGACCTCTTTCTGCACTAGAAATTTTACAAACAGTTTTTTTTTTTTTTGCTTTTTGGTGTTATAACCTTCGGTGCTCTATTGGGACTGTTGAGATACCAGTCTCATCCATATTGAATTTTCTATGAGCAGGAAACTTTTTCTTCAGACAACAGCTCTTCAAATTATTATCCCAATCTCATTTTTTCTATAATAATGATGATAAAATAAAATGCAAAGTTTTGTTGGAATGGATGCTTCAAATTACATAGCGGATAAGAGTACGCATATCTGGTCTGTGCGTACTCTTAGCCGCCGATGTATTGCTTCTCTAAATCGTCCATAGATGGCCGTAACATTCACTAAAGTTAAATTCTAACGTGGTCACGTTGTTCAGAAGGGAGCAAACCTAATAATGATATTTACTTAGAAAGTAAGCATCAGTCTTTTATTTACAAAAAAATTAAGATTTCTTCACAGAAAAATTACATACTAACATAACGAAAATATATCTTACCTGATAAATAAAAGACAGCAAGGATGAAAATAATAATGGCGGTCTCTTGAGAGAGCTGAAAACACACGTGTTGCTATGATCACACTTGCTTCTCCTTGCACTGTTGCCAACAGGGAAAAAAATCCCTGCGTACTCTTACCCCCACTTCCCTTATATAAAATTGTTTTTAAAACGAAAATGCTGATTTTAAAATATTTGTGAATTTTCATTTAATTTTCTAAATTTGGCTCGAAGTTCAAAAATTAATATAAATTACGCTTAAACACATAAATGATTTTTAAATTTAAAATTTGATTACAATATTCTATTTTTTTAAATAAAGAGTTCGGTTTTCTTAATAGATTGCAGCATTTGGATAACATTCAGATTTATATTTAGCTTTAACTCCTGGATAACTACTTCATAACTCAGTAGTTAAATTTGTTTTGTTTTCACACGGTTTTATTTAACTTAACTTGTTTCATGTTTGTAAAGATGTAATTTTGTAATCGATTTTTCACTCACTTTTTGATGTACCAGAGCTATGAAATTTTCTACACTTGTGTGTTCTTGCTTACACTATAATTACACTATTCAGAACTTCATTACAGTCAATAGATTGATTTCAATTAAATTTCGGGGTCAAACGTCCTCCCGCTGGTGTGGTGCGGGAGTTTGGAGAGGGGGTGCCAGTTGAGGTGTCGTCCTCTTCGCCTGACCGCGGTTCAAAATTACGAGGTCCGTCGTAAAATAGCTCTCGTGTTGCTTCAAAACGGGACGTTAATAAAACTAAACTAAACTAAACTTTAATTAAATTTCCGATTCAATCGCCGTTTGGTAGATAATTTGAGAAAAATTGATTTCGAGATTCCATGATATTTATAACAATGAATTACGAAATATATTATTGTCGGAAAAGAAAGTAATGAAATTAAAAAAAAGTTTTTAAAAACATCCTTTTACGATTTTGTTTTGAACACCATATTTTTGATAAAACACATTCTCTGCTTTTTAACATACTAATAAAATAGTGTTTTTTTTTAAATTTATTCTTATTATTATATAATAATTGTAATGCAGTTATATAATAGGAATTAAAGTGTTAAAAACAGTTTTGCTGAATAACAACTAAGTTTTTTTTCTTGTATTATTGCCCGATATGTGATACAACCTATAATATGTATTTTTGAATTGGAAATGCTTTCTCAAGTACGCCTACACATGTGTGACGGTGACAGACGTAACCCTTCGGTTATATTTTAGTGAGGAACCGTCACGGCACCATAACTTAAAGCTTCAACTGTCAGCACGTTCTGATCGTAAAAGTCACTTAAAAACGTCTGGGCCTTCCTCAAATCTTCTACCAGAGTGCTGAGCCGGACAAATGAAAAGAATCATCAAAATGTTGTATTCTAAACTGAAGACGTGGGCTCAGTGTGATTTATTCTTGTTATTTTATACTACCCTGTTACACTTATTTTGGAGCTGCTCTTTTTAAATTCGAAGCTAATACATTTCAAACACTAAGATGTATGTATCTCTGCATACTGGTGTTCAATTTAGAAACACGATCTGTGAAGAAAGTCGTTTCCTAGTTAGCAACGTCGCCAGAAGACATAAATATCTGCTCCTTCGACAAACTTCTTCGGAAGTAAATTGTTTCAGGATGGGAGGAACGAGAGACTTTTAACAGTTCCTCAAGCAATGGACGCGAGTTTTGAAGTATGGTGAAAATTGTGCATGGTAATTGTGTTCCCCTCTCTTTTCTAGTTTTCGAGCAAAGTAAATAGGAAAAAGTGTATACATATAATTTGCTTGTTTTTGATTGATATCAAAACAAGAAAATAATACGCTTTCTACCACCAAACTTCGAAAACAAATATTGCCAACTGAAAAGAAATCAAATTATTATTATTTTACAAGTGAGGACCAAGAAAATAAGGTATCAAGGTATTTTTGAGCGTTGTGAAACTAAAAATGTATCAATTTTTCGCATCTGGATTCATTTTTCTATATAACGAACTAGAGATCATTTGAAAAAACTTGCTTGTTTATTATATTAAAAAATCCAAACTCTTTCAAAAAGCTTTCAAACTCCTGAAAAATTCAAGCTAATGGAAACCGCTTACTAAGGATTAATATAAGTCTTATAAAATCGGTTTCCATGGGTGAAAATCAGTATGAAAACCTTTTAAAAATACAAATGAAAGAGCAAAATTTTTAGTATAACATATTTCATTTAAGAGGATGAAAACCTATCAGCAACGACAATTCCTTTGATAAGTAGTAATTATTAGTAATTTTCGTCAAATTCATTTCCTTTTTCAATGTTCACATATTTACACCATTTATTTTTGGATTTATTCTTATTTGAAACATTTTGTTTTAATTCTTTCTGACCATCTCGTAATGTGTCCTTATGTCATTTTTCTACTTTATGAATAAAATGAGTTATGTAACTAGATGGATTTCTAACAATTTTTAAATTTGTTCAAAATCATCGCCGCAAATGATTTCAGCATTTTAGAACACAATCAAATATGTTCAAATTCTAATATTGGATAAATAAACCAGTGTCTCTAAATATCCATAATTTTTAACATCTACTTATTTATTGGATCGTACAAAATGTTCAATTGCTTTGAAAATTCATAAGTTTTAAAGTCAAAATTATTTTCGTTTGTGACAGTGGTGCTACCGATACATCTTACGGATGATTGAATCTACCTTACGATCACTAATTTGAAATAACATTCCCGCATGGCGAAATGATTTGTTCAACTTGGTGATTTTAGTACATTGTTGAAAGTGAAGGATTTTTATCCAGTAGTTAGTTTATCTTTAGTGAAGTAAATTTATCTAGCATACACAGGTCTTCTTGAATATTCATTTAACCGTTTAAGGACCGACTTAGTTTGTAACCTACGGTATTTAGGAAGAGTTAACTCGGGTTAAGTCCTTAAGCGGTAAATAAAAGCTGACATTAAACTAAAATGTATAACACTGGAAAGTTTCTAGACATCAAATCAAATTATTTCTATAAATTATCTTCCGAGAAATATTTTTCAAAGAATTGGCAACTGAAATAATTGAGAGATTTGTGGCCTTTATGTTAAATGTTGGAAAAAGTATTTATAACGTGCGTTTTTATATTATTTACAGCAAACGTAAATTTTTGCATTACAGACTATTTATCAAAAATTAGCACCATTATATCCATATGTTCTGGCAATCGCGTGCCTTTTCATGTGAAGCTCCGAACAAATAAAAGTGTCGACATGGAATGATTTGTTTAATCTGGAGAATAGAAAATAGCAGGAAACATTTAAAAAAATTCCCACTCGAAGTTTATTTCCAGAGATATTTCTCAGCGAAAATATTTCATTTTTAACAAAGAACTGAAATTAAAAATAAAAATTTAAACATCATTATTTGAAAAAATAAATTACTACAAGAAGTGGAATTTTCAAACCCGTCGTACGCCAATTTTTACAATGTTGTACCAATAAAAATGTTACAACTCTGATCATTCTAACATATTTGTTAATCAATAGAAATTTTCTTACTTTTGAATGGAGTAAATTCGTGCCTAGGTTATACCTGTCAAAAGAGTTGTGTTAATTTAATTTTGGAATTCAGAACTCATCTAGCAGGAAGTTTAGTTTAGTTATAGTAACGTCCCGTTTTGAAGTAACTCAAAGCCTATTTTGCGACTAACCTTGTAATTTGGAACCATGGTCAGATGACGAGTATGACACCTGTACCACCACCCCTCTCTCCGAGCTTCTGTGCTACACCATCGGGAGGATGTTTGATCCTCGACGTCGGATTTTACATGCACCAGACCCACATACACTTTGGATGTTTTGGTGGTTTCAGTCCTTGAACCCCCAGTCTCATCTATTATCTCCATTTTTAACTGGAAACGTTTAATGGGTATATGGTTGTGAGGAGACTTGTGGGATAATAAATCCCTTTATTCGACACATTTATGAAATGAATTGCATTTTATTACATTGATTTTTTTTTCTGTTTGGACCAAAGCTAGAAATATTATAATTTAGCGGCCTATTTGATTTTCCGTTCTGTGTTGAATTTCGGACCCGGACAACTTATTTAGGTCCAAACACATTGTCTCAAACTCTCACCTTCGAAGTCTGTATTAACACTGTTTATAAAAATTTACCAAGGTTATGCATAAAAACATCACAGTTCTTCCGGAATTCGGTTAAACAGCCTTTGCTTTCAATTTCTTTTTTCAAATAAGGATAATTTCAACACAGTCCTAGATGTAGTAATATAACGATCTTGGAGTAACAGATTATGGATTTAACCAGACATCATTATCATCTAATTTCATACTTGTTAATCTAGCTTAAAGAATTTGCTACTTTTTTAAATTACATATAACCGTTTAAAACTTCATATATTCAAGATGTCTGCAATATTGTACAAATGCTCTTATCACGAATTATAGAAGAGTGCTTATTTATTAAATTAGATCTTTAGGTCAATATTCCCTTTTGAAGCTACTTGATGACTGTTGGGACCTTGTAAATATGACCACAGTCACGTGACCCGAGAGACATCTGAGCCACTACATCATTCTCCGCATTTATACACTTCATCAATGTGAGGATATTTAATCTCCGTGCAACAGAAAAGGGGTGGCGCCAGTGGGGTGTCCCTGTCAGGGATTCTTTGCCCACCCCGTCGGGGCAAATTTTTGTATCCCGTCCACGCAATAGATTATTCAACCAGTAGATAAATAAAATCTGGCGAATATTTGAGAGGGACATCATTACATCCCTCCCCTTCTGTCGTGCCCCCCATCCCCCGTCGGGCGGTCTCTAACGCCACTCCTGCAGCAGACTTATATATTCGACGGATCTTCAACAGAAATCAAGTATCGAATCATTAATCAAACTACAGCCTACAATGAAAATAAATTACACATTTTAAATTAAAAGGAAAACTTTGTGGGAAAAAAATCCTCTTTGGAAATCAGTATAAATTTTGAAATTAGATGTAACTGTTTTAACGTTGATTTACTTTAATTTTCTTTTTATTAAGAATGCTGTTTTTAAAACTTTTTCAACGATATACACATTTAATAGTATTTGCACAGGGAAAAAATTGAACTTCCTCTGAAGATAGAAACTCTCTTAGAGAACCCGGCTTTTGGAATTGTATTTAGTACTGAAAGTGATAAACCATTTTGGAACTTAATTCGTCTACAATCGCTTCGCTTCTGTGGGGAAAATCACATTAATTTATTCTTCAATTTGGCCAACTATCAAGATCTATCCCAAGCCGTCCAATGGGATAATACTTAGAAAGTAATATCCCATTGGACGGCGGTATTGTTATGACCTGAAAGCAGATATAAAAACTAGAAATATTACCAAAAGTTTTATAAACCCATAAATTTCATACCAGGAATCTATTCCCATTAAAATTTTTCTCTTTGGTTTGCATAAAAATTTAAATCTGCATAAATTTTTATTCGAATTTATATCATTTGTATATTTTGCAAGCAAAATATTCTGATTCACTTTGGAAAGGAGCAAGAGAAATCTATGTTTATATTTATCTGAACTAGAAGACTGCCTATAAGACAGTAATGGCAAAACTTTCTACTCATTTTATTTCTGTATTATGAATATTTCGAAGTTTTACTTACTCATCTGTTTAGAATACATAATCTAACGATGGTTTTCTGATACTCTGCTATGAAATATAAACTTCTTCTACACTTTTGAGGTTAGTAAGTGAATACAGTGCTTGTATTTAGCCTAAGTAGAAAAGTGCCTAAGTAACGGCATAACATGCAACTACAGAACAAGACATAGTCGATTTAAATTCAGAAGGCGTTGCAACATCTCCGTAGTTTTTGAGTATTATTCAGCTCACATTCTTGTAAAGTGCATAAATTCTAATGTAATCAACTATGGCGATAAAAATTTTCCCTAGTTTATTGCAAAATGCTTTTACCAATTAAGATCTGGGTTCATGATAAATCCTTGTGAATGAGCTGAAGTTGTCTTGATTGTGAAAGAAGTGAAAATATATCATGTAAATTCCATTGTTTTTTTAACAAAATATTCAGCGTAAGATTAATATAACATTAATTTAGATAATTTGTCTTCTTTCGTAATTATTCCTTTGAATTTATTGATCGTATCAAACGTGGAGATTTTGTTTTTCGTAAAAACAGTTTTTTTATAATTTATTTTGAAACTTAAGAAGAAACCGAAATGGGAAACAGATGAGAGATAACTACTCGCATCAGAATATTATTGCATAATTTTATTATAACGTATTTTATAGTAGCAAACATTGCAAAACACATTTTATTACGCGTATACTGATTATGCAAATGGCATACATAAATGCGTTCATAGAATAAAAACTGCTTTTAAAGACTTGCAGTTATAAAAGGTTTGTATCCATAAAAAAACTTAATGTTGGAAAACTTATCTTTTTTTCATGAATAAAACGAATTTCAGAGTTCAAGAGATTATTAAGATCAAGAATTAAATAAATTGCTCATTGGTTAAATATATATTACATCTTTATAGCCACAAAAGATACTACAATGTAGGTCAACATTGTATATAATGGATTAAGGAAGTTTAATTGATATAGGGAATCCTCGCTTAATATGGAAGAATTCGTGGAAGCTATAAAAAAAAACATTTACGAGATTCTTAATCTTGTGAAAAAGATTGTAATACAGTGTAACTTAGTTAATTCGAACCGAATTTATAGAGTTTTATTGTTATTATTCATATTTTCAACGAAACGCGTTCTCAGAGGCATGGAGAAAAAAAATTCTAATTTTGGTTTAAAAAAGATGCAACAATGTTCTGGATAAAGAACTTTCATTTCTTTCAAATTATTTTCCAAAAATCAAATTCATTTCAAGTTTCTATATAACCAGTTCTGAATGACAAGTACTTTTCTGCATAATGCTGTGGAACCTGGGTAATTCAAAGTTGACGGGCACACAGTAAAAATCCGATTTATCCAAAAAATCGATTTAAGAAAAACTAGGTCTAAAGATGAGTACACCAAGAGAAAACGACAATTTTAAAACTAAAAATAGAAGTATTGATTTATTTTTAATGTTTAATAGTTTCACAGTGAATAATACGTAATTAATAAATTTTGATAATAATTACAAATAAGTGATAATAATTATAATTAAAAATTTTAGTAATTTAAGTGATAATTTCAATAAATAAGCAAGTAACTTCACTAAATAAACAAGTAAACAGAACTTTGAATACAACGTATGTATACTAAAAGTTCAAAATATAAACAGTACAATCTACATATAACGTGTTTAAAGATTTTTTTAAAAAGAGATAATTTTTTATTGCATAGGCTTTTTTGGCTTTTTAATATTCCTCAGCAGCTAAGTCCTTGAGTTAATTAAAGACCCTAAAAAGTATTCACTAATGATGACTGAAGACACAAGGTACAGACGTATTTAGTTAATGAAAACAATTCAAAAATACAAACATTTTTTTACTATTTTTAGTTTAAACTTCGAATTAAGCAAAATAAATACGAATTATAGACGATAATTTAACATTATGTTAATAAGAAACTCAAGGAACTATAAAAAAAGTTCTAACTACCGACTAATTTGAATTAAAAATGTTCGAATGAGCCATGTTCCAGTGTATTGGATAAACATATTATTTTACTTTAAACAACATTCTGTTTTCTCTCATCTAACACTTTGAAATGTTTTTAAGTTACGAAAATGTTATGAAAGAGTCATTCACCTAAAACTCATTAAAAAGAAGATTTGTACAAAAAATAATTGCCCAGGAAAGTAGACAAATTTTATAAAAACTAAAAGACAAGAACCATTAAAAGTCAATAAGAGTCACAACTAATAATGTTTCCCGTTCTTATCGTTTGCCATTTCTAGGTAACTCATTTCTTTCCTCTGCGTACAATGAATGACGGCTTTTCTTCTCGAGAAAGATTGAAAAGCGTTGCTAAATAAAGAAATCGTTTCCGTTCTCCACCTCACCAGATGATTTGGAGATGCTATCAAAACAACAGTTGTAACTCGGAAGCTCGCCTTATCTTTGATCTCAGGTTAGCTGAAGGGGGAAACTGTGACAGAGGAAAAAATTATTTTGGACTATAAGAAGGAAAAATCTGAACGCCATACGAAGATATTAACTTTGAAAACACATTTTTGTTTAATCTCGTACTAAAAACAGATATTTTTTCTCTATATTCCTAGAGAGCAACTGCGTTTTGCATGATGAATTTGATATTTCTAAACCGATTATATCACCAGTGACCGCTGTGACACTCGAATTTAAGCAGAAGACGTGTGGATATTTTTGGTATGATTTGGATTTTCAGATCTAAGCAAATGTGGATATTTTCAGGAGTACCAATTCTTGGTTAACGCCAACAGCTTATATTGTGAATTGAGACAGCTGTAAATTAAAGTTTTCTGGAATATCTGTTTAATATATGTATATTTGGAAAGATATACCATAGAATAAGTTAGCATAAGCAAGAAATAATTATTGTTTTATTTTTTCCCCAATGATTTTATTTATATTACAGATCTGAATTGCAATTCTTTTTGAAATGTATTTTTATTATAAGCTTTTATTCAACTTGGCTGTCGTGTCCTCAAATCTTGAGATCGATTTCTTACCCACTTCCAATCGAGCTACAGCTTTGAAATTTAGCACAGTGATGGGTTTTCAGAGACAATACAATATTATGCAAAAAAAATTTGCAATCTATACCTATTTTAAACCTAACAAGATGATATTAAAATTTTAGCCCTATATTTGGGCGATAAAGTTTGGAAGGTGGTAATCTCACGTTACGTAGGGTTGTAACAACACCACGAAGCTAACAGAGAATTCGCTATATTTCTGGCGCTGCACCGATGAATGACGTAATAGCTCGTGTTTCTACGCGGCTTGGGTTTACTTTGTATTAGAATTCGCAAACAACCAGATTTTTTCTTTCTTCGTGTGTGCCAAACGTTTCACACTCAAAGCAAAAAGAGAAAGTTGTGTAGATCGATTCTGCTTTTTCTATTACATTATCGATAATAATTGTAAGTTATCACGTAATATATGACGGATTTATATTTCAGAAAGTTAATGTCATTAAATCATTTTAAAAATGCAATTGTATATATGTATATAATAATTTTAATATGTGTTTTATATTGGAAAATCCAATAATTGAATTTGGTTTACTATACCTAACATGTCGTGTGTATTCGTGTCAGCCGTCACAAAAAAGTAGAAAATAAAATAAATAATAAAAAAATTTAAGATATAAGCTTTTATTCAAAATAAACTTTAAATGAGAAAATACGTTTACACATTATAATTTCGTCAAAATGAACTCAAAAGTAAAAAATATTTTTTCTGATTACAATAAAATGCATGATTCTAATAAAAGCGTGGGAGCCTTTACCTTCTTGGAATATTCCATTTGTTTAAGAAAATATACACAAAATATAAGGTGCTATATAAAGCGGCCACGCTTTTATTCGAACCATGCATTTTATTGTAATCAGAAAAACTATTTTTTACTTTTGAGTTCATTTTTACGAAATTATAATGTGTAAACGTATTTTCTCATTTAAAGTGCATTTTGAATAAAAGCTTATATCTTTTTTTTATTTTTTGACATAATCAACTTCAAACACAACATTGAAAAGGATGCATGTTTAAAGCGTGTAGTTTCTTCTCCACACACTGTTCCTGCGAAACATGGTGGTGTTTTCCAATGTATATGTCAAAAACACTGCTTGTTTTCTTTTCATTTACTAGTTGTTTTAGATCTGTATTTTATTAAAATTACTGCACAATATTGAATTGAAATTTATTACATTAAAAATATCTTTTAAAGAGCTTAACTCTGCCCTAGAATTATATTTAAATAACGGAAATTGAAGAAAGCGTATTGAAGACCAGATATTGAGCTCCACCACCCCTTCCCCCGAGCCGCGATGGCCGCGTTGTAAGGTCTCGGTTTCGGAGCCGGAGGGTTCCAGGTTCAAAACCCGATTCAACTAAAAATCCGCAGGGTATGTGGGTCTGGTGCACGTTTCGTCTGACGTCCTGGTTCGAACGTCCTCCAGCTGATGTCGTGCGGAAATTTGGAGACGAGCTGCCACTTAATGTAGTATCCTTGCCAACCGATGGCGGTTCACAGTTGCGAGGTCAGTCCCAAAATTGTCCTCGTGTTGCTTCGAAATGGAACGTCAATATAGTTATGTTAAACTTCCCCTTCGACGGCAATGACATGTGATTCACTGAGTACCGCGCTGTGAAAGCTCACTTGTACCTCCATATTAGAATTCGAAATAAGGAATTTAATTTGTGGGAAATATAAAATTTATTTGAATAAATTTGAGTGAAATGAAACTATTGGTTTATATCCCTGGTGAGATCAAAACCTGCTATAGGAAGCTTGGCAAGCCGTTATATTATTATTAGCCCACGGCCCCTTCGAAATGGGCACGATTTCGACATGCCCTAACAGCAAGGAGCGAGTCACACATCACCAGTGTTTAGGACACATTATTGGTGGCATCGTATGGACCAGAAACCTAAGAATACAAAGGAATGAAAGCCCAGTGTAATAGAATTCAAGAGAGAAATAGGTATTCATTATAATGAACTCAAAAACGCACGGTTTCTTGATAAATAATTCATTGATATTATCACTATGAATACGAGAAACAGTAGAATCATAACATTTCTTTAAAACGTTGTTCATTACTCGTGTGTATCCTTTCCAATGAATTATGTTAAAATAATAAAGAATAATTAAAACTGAGAAAGTGCACAGTCGAGGTCCACCATTTTTTGTCTCTAATCTTTCCTTTGTGATTTTTGTCTTTATTCTATCCATTGTTATTTTGGTTGCTGTTAAATTTGCGCGTTACTATTTCAATGATTGTTTTTAATTTTGTTAATTTTTATTGTGTTGTTCTTACTTCAATTTCAATTGGAATTTTTCGTAGTATTATTATGTTAAATTAATAATGTACTTAGTTCTGAAAGGAACCTTTTGGTTTACTTAACATTCGCTTTATTAGTTCAGCAAAATTTAGTATGCGCATTTTTATTTATCACCGTTGCTGAAAGAAAGCGTGATGCACTAATAAAAAATATCCATGTCGAAAAATTGACTGAGTTTTAAATTCACACGCCACAATTAGATATTAATATTCTGCTCTTATTACAATTCTGTACCTCAGAGGTGGACTAAGTCCAATTTTGTTGATTTTGATGTTTTCGTCGTATTTACATTATCCCAGACGTATTTTCGGACGGGTAACCACAAACGAGTTACTCGGGCCTGCCTTAGCGTGCGGATTAAACATGAATGGCGTGGCCGCCACGACAAAAATCGGGCATTGTGCCCCTCCCGCATAATAGCCCCCATTACGAGCGGCTCATTCGACAACCCCTCAAACAGAGGTTCGACCTGTCATCGGCAGAGGATAACTCGACTCCGCACCTTAATATATCCCACAGGAAAACCAGATTCTGCTTACTTATACGGCAGGTTCTCATCCCCATATTTGAGGTGCCCTCTTAAGTGGATGGGAAAAGTGTCGTAGCTGTAAGTCGAAGAAAAACAACAAAAAGTAACTGCTCTCAAAACATAAAATAGAGCAAGCCATACATTGAGTTTCTTTCTCCTGTAAAATGTTAAACTTGTTACTTGAAATAGTTTACCTCTGACGTACGTAATTAGGTTCTCTTAACTACCGACACAATAAGTTTCTTCTATAACAGACAAAACCAAATGAATAGGATTGCTTGATATTTCTTCTATATTTCGATGAAAAAATAATCAATATGTAAAAGAAAAAATATGCAGATTTATTGATGAAACATTATATGCAACTGGCATCTTTGTCAAAGACGCAACTATTTAACTGTTATTTTAATAAATTAATTTTTTGCAATGCGTATGAACAACCGTCTTGAATTCCATTCTTTACGAAAAAATGAATTTAAAAATGTATGTATTATTAAACTTATTGCACTGGTTAGCTCGCTTGTTATGTCGGGAAAAATTTTACCATAAAATATTATATTTTATTTTCGCATGATCGAGATCACGCAAGATAAATTGCATTATAGTAATTTTAGATTAATTATATATGAAGTAAGCCATTTCACTTCTAACCCACAAAAATTTTCTTTTTTTTGAATTACTTCGGTAAATCCCTGATAGATATATTATGAAAAATCGACAAATCTTGGGTTAAAATTTTGTTTCTCCTCCTCACCTTCATCATCTGTGATAAATATTTGCAATGCATAAAGGAATGAATAATAATAGCTGAAATAAGTAATCGCGGAACGTAATTTATATAAAACAAATCTTATATATAAAATATATATTTCTGGTTTTCCCCTGAGTCAAGTCTCTTCCTCCGTAATTTTTCTGGTTTTTCTCCAAGCAAATACAAATATGGCCAGTTTCCTTTGAAAGACTTTTAGGAAAGCAGCCTATCCCCATATATTGGGGCTAAAAGCTAACTCAGACTTCTATCTCGAGTGCTACCTAAGTGCTTCAAGGTCGCTTTGATCAACAGCTGAAGCACACTGCCCCCTTTTTTTTTTTTACTTATCATGAGTCCTTCATTTATGTACTTGCATAGACATGCTAGAACAAGTGGGACTAGAACCAAGGCCAGAAGCTCATACTGAGAAATTCGCGATTCGGTATCATGGCTCCGTATTGTAATATACCGATTGGTATTGTAATAGGATAATGAAAACTTTAAAAAAAAAGCATGATTTCAATAGAAAAAAGATCGTTCGTAAATTTATTTTCACGAGAATTATGGAATTCACAAATTTATCCTACTTTTCTAAACATATAGATTAGATCTAGAAGGTGATTTTGGCAACAAGCCCAGCTGATTTGGGAGTTTTAACCAAATATTCGTGGCTATAATCTTTTTTCTAAGAAGATTTTGATCACCTTGATAACAAAACCGCAAGCAACTGTCTCTTTTGCTTGTCAAAGCTACCTCCGAAGCTTCTTTTAGCCATCAGCAGATAGTAGGTGCGCTGAACCTTTCTAGAATCTGTTGCAGAATACTTACCTCCCATTCAGATCCGCAGACTTTTACCACATCCGCATAGATTCTTTCCTTATTCAGTGAATGACAGTATTATAAAGATATCTAAAGCTTCAGTGCACCTTCATTACAGGAATAAATTTCGGAGAAAAGTTGGGAGATCTACATCAGACGGAAGGGTGCATTCAGCATTTCACTAAATTAATAACAGAAATTAATATTTGCGTTTATTTATTTATTTTTGAGAAAAGATAGTTTCAGATTAGAGGACTGAAACGTTCTTTTTAAATAATTGGTAGTAAGCATAAGAAATTCATTACGCATGGTTCCAGTACTGCATTTCTTTCAGGGAGTTGCAAGTGTTGGGTTATAAATTTTAAACCAACCAGAACTTGAACGAATTTACCGTAAAATTCGTTTTCTCTCGGTTAGTCATTGTTTGCTCGATGTTGATGATGTCGAAACCATCTTACCCTGTAAGATGGTTCCGTCACGGTTTACTTTACCCTGTATAGTAAACCACGACGTAAACATGAACTGGAAGCCAGAATATCCAATGCTTGGGTGCCCGTTCCATCAGGAGAAGGATTGTACAACCCTTGTTATCGGGTGGGCTTTCTTTATAGGGCCAGGAAATCGAAGACCTTTTCGGGAACTGAAATTGTTCTTCGTAAATTTTGAACTAAATATTTCTAAGATAAGTCTACCGTAAAATTCGGTTTCTGTCAGTGAGTCAATGTGCCAAGTTGATGTCGGAATCATCTTTTACTATAAAGAAAACCATGAACTGGAAGTCAGAATATTCAATACTTGTGTACCGGATTAACCAATGGGTGGGTTCACCGCATGAGACCCATAGGTGACCAAGATTTGTGCTAAGAAAGCTTTAAATTTCTGATAATCAATTCTGAAAACTGCCTAATTAATATTAAAAACATATTTTTTCATGAAAATATTTTCTTCGGAAATGAAATGATCTCGAAAGGTTAATTAAAATTAAATGTTTTATATTTCGTATGAATTAACAGAATAACATGAATAATTTTCACTGCAAATGATGTCATACTGGTTTACCCTCCCTAACTTGGATGAATTCTTCGATTCGTTTAACTCTCAAAATATTTAAAAAGTGACGCTTAGAAAAAGGTTAGGCCTATATTTTGGAAGTTGTTATCGTAAAAGTAAAAAAGAATCACTTTTGTAAAAAATGTTTGTATATCCGAAATAACAGCAAATATAACCACTACATTTGCCGAATGTCGTCTTAATCAAAGTTTTCTTAATGGAATTAAATCATACTCGCGTGTTACACGTCCAGTGCGCCATCTCGATTTAATTTTGGAATACATCGCATATCTTGCAAAATAGGGAAGGACTTGACGACATAGGAAAGCGGAAGACGACGTACAGTTTGTAATAACTAGACGCGTCACGTGATATGCACAGTTACGCTTGGCATATGACTGTGATGTCACTTGAATTCACCTCATTTATCAACACTTCAAGCGTCAGAGACTCATGCAATAGAAAAAATTGTTCGCAACTTCTTGTATTGTATCTGGATAAATCTTAAAGGCCGCGGTGGCCTAGTGGTAAGGTGGCGGCCTCGGAGCTCGAGGGTTCGAAACCCGATTCCACTGAATATCCGTGGTGTATTGGGTTTGTTTCACGTTAAATCGCATGTAGGGGGTCAAACGTCCTCCCGCTGGTGTGGTGCAGAGGTTTTGTAGAGGGGTGCGAGCTCAGGTGTCGTCCTCTTCATCTGACCGCAATTCAAAATTACGAGGTCCGTTCCAAAATAGCCCTCGTGTTGCTTCAAAATGGGACGTTAATACAACTAAACTAAACTGGATTAATCTAAAAATGAAACGAAGGGTTATACCACATTTCACATGGTTTTATTTTTATTTTCTTTTTTGATGCAACAAAGCGTATTTAAAAAAATACCATGAAGGTCGGAACAATGTACTTACAGCGTGATGCAATATAGTGAAATAATTTTTGAGCCTTTTTCTTCCTTTAGGTTTGCACCAAATTCCCAGCAGTCGAGCATATAACAAAGTTGTTTTATATTGGAAAATAAAATTTATGGTGATTTTTAATTAGCCTACAGCAAGATACGTAGGGTAAAGGAATATATTCGAATTAACTGAATAAGCAAGACTGCTTACACTTCACAGGAGTGGCATTAACAGCAGATATCAGTTCTGAAAGCTTTGCCTATGCTCCAGAAATTATGAGAATCCAAATGAGTCTGTGCATAAAAATGGTGGAATTGTGTTTTATTATATTGTTTTTTTTATTAATTTTAGCTGCTAATAGCTTATAATAACTCTTAAAAGCTAATATTGTTTTTCATTAATTTTAGCTGACATTAGTACAAGCATACTAGAACGTCATCCATGAATTGTAATCTTATTTTTTTAATACTCAGTGTGAAATGAACTTGGGTTTTTCTTTTTTAATGTGGAAAGAAACTAACAATAAAAATTAAAATCTTAATAGGATTTATTAAGCACGAATAATAATTAATTCATTTTAATTAATTAATTATTAAACATTTATCGTTTTATAAAGATTTTACTTCGTTTTTAATCTTAATGCATTAAAATTTTGATAGAATGAAGTTCAAATTCGTAATGGACCTTATGCACAGTTTGGGTTCGAGAGTATAGAAAAACAGCTGTGGAGGAATAAACAAAATGATCGGCCTGTAAGTGACTCAGAAATAAAAGCAGTTCTGAGTCAGCTGTTTAAAATTGACCACTGGCTGCCGCCGGCAGGTCACGTGTCGGAGGATGTGACGTCACATGCATAAGGTCCAGGTCCATGCGAGCTTATTTTTTATACAATGTTATGCAACAATGTATAAAAGAGAGTGGGGATATAGTTTTCCCTCTCTCTCTCTCTCTCTTTCTTTCCCCTTTGAACAGTAAAGCTATCATTTTTCACAGTGGCATTCGAATTTCCTCAATAATCATGACATCTAGCACTTCGATAGGAGTCGCATATAAGAAACATAAAGGCTTAGCCTATGCTCCAAAGTTCAATATCAACCCTTTGCCAAATTTTTTAATATTAGTTTATTAAAAATATTTAATGAAAATCAAATTTCATGATGCATATATGGCAGGCAAATGAAATGATCACACATTTTTCCCTCGGCTTTTTTGCAGAACGCGCAAAATTGTATTTTATGTGCTTGGCACTTGCAAAATGAAAATAACAATAATTTCTGAAAGCATTTAAAATGCAACACTAATCAACAAGCACGCATTATGCAGCAATTCAAGTATTTGAAATTAAAGTCAGTGGAAATTTTAATTAATTACTGATGAGTTTTTTTATGTGTTTATATTGCTTGCTTTCTCTTATGTTTGAATGGGGTTGCTTAAAACTGTAGGAATCGGAAAAGGAATTGCGTAGTTTTGCCGGAAAGATCTCACCAGTAAAGGAAAAAAGCCAAGTAACCTTGCGATAAATACTTGCCGCTGATGCTCTTCAACAGTTGTCTGTGTAGTGTTGAACTATTCTCGAATGAGTCCAAGCTGCCACCCTCGAGTGAAGTCGACGACGAAGGAGAGCTGGGTTGGAGAGGAAAACGAACGAATAAAATGCTTTGTCTTTTTAAATTTTGTGTAGATAATTCTTTCTAGTAAATAAATCAAGATGTATAATGAAAAGAAAATGAAATTGCATTTGAAATGCAAATTAGACGCAATTATGTAATTACTATTCAGCAGTTTTTCTGAATGTATTTCTATTAAACAATCATTAATCTGACGCTCGGAGCGACATTTAATAACATCAACTTTATTACAGTCAGAAATGAAAAGTAATTTATCGTAATCTTCTAACAAACAAGATCACTGAGACATTTTAACTTCTAGTCCGGATATTAAAAATTGAAACGGAAGCTGTGAATGTGTACTTAACCCTTTAACTGGTTTATTTCCTCAACTATCTAATTATATGATACCTTCTATTTTGGGAATGCATTGTCATATTCATTCAATTAAGAACCTAAAAGACAGAACGCCGCCCCATTCCCCCGTGCCTGATGCCATTACGGCAATCGAACCGGTTGGATGGACATGGGACAAACCTAAAAGACAGTTGAAATGTTTATAGATTCTACGTAATTCTTTTATCGAATTATAATGTATGTGAATGACTTTGTTTTAGTTTATAAATTTAAATTTGGGATAATTCGATGCACGTATGGCGTACGGGCAAACCAGTTAAGGGGTTAAATGCGCTTACTGTCTTGTGTGAATATGTCTTTACCTCTGGTCCAACATTAATATTTTAATTTTTAATTGTTTTGAAATTGTTTTTGATGACTTCATAATTTCATTTTAACAATGCTACTACTGATTTTAAATATCTTCATATATATTAATGAATTGTTAATTCGTATTCCAAGACTATTTCAAAGAAATGCAGGAAGAATTCTTTTATTGAATCTATCGCTGAAACACTACATATCAAACTAATATGCTTAAAATTTATAAAATTATTATTCCTTTGGATTACTTTTTATGTTCTAAATCCACTTAGGCAATTTTAATTTTTCGAATGGGCGCATAATTAATGTTTGGGAATGATTTTAAACTAAGAAAATCATTCTTAAAACTTTTATGAACCAGGAAATTTTCGCTTAAGATTTTTCATAAAGGTAAAGTTTTCGTTTAATTTTCAAAAAACAGATTGAATGAAACCCCGTAGGAAATTCACAAAGATTAACTAAGTATCTTTCTGATTGAAGTTTATTTATGAGACTAATTAACGAATAACTACGATCTTCATGGAAAGAATAGGTAATCCACTCGATTCAAAATGATTTAAACATTAATGAATACTTTTAGATGTAGACATAAAGAAATTTCAGAAGTAAAACCAGCTTGCAGAATGCACTAGAGGCAAAGATTTAGTTTGTTTATCCTGGAATTAGAAGTTAAACATAAAGTACTCATTGTATGGCACCTATGGTAAATGCATCCCTTGCCCATCTTCTAATTTTGACCCTTGGATATCGATTATGTATTTCTTTGCTGGCAGCACAAAGTGACAGTTTCAATTTTTCAACATTGTATGACTACATTTTCCAAAAGTGTTAAAATACACTAAAATTGAAGGACATATATATACTATTAACATACCACAATTTCTATCTTCCTTTACAAAATCGCATCAATATTCTAGATAAGTCGTCATACAACAAATTGTAGCTAAATGGGTGCATTGCTTTGCTTATAATTCTTTCTCTCTGTGTGTACTTCATATAAGCTGTATATGGATTGGAAATATTGCTTAGAATTTCTTCACAAAAAATTTATCCACAATTTTGTGCTATACTCAAAAAGAAACGGACAATGCCTTTTCAACATTTGTGATCGAATATCGAATTTGCTGTCGTTCTCGAACTGTCAGTGGCTCGAAATTTGTATGACGACAGGTCAAATTACTAGTTATTCTATTTATCTGTCCGGGAAAAAATGTTCATATGTTAGAGTAGCAGTGTTTGATTCGTTTATGTCCTAATAAATTATTTCGTGGGTTTTTTTTCCATTTTGATTTTACTGTTATTGATTTTATCCATACGATTGCCATCGACCATTGTCCAAATTCAATTCTCAATTTCTTAGTACCTTTTAATGTTCATTAATAAAAGCTTAGTGATGTCAAGCAATGAAATATGATAAGTAGTCACCTTCTTAATGGCTGCTAACAAAATTAAATAATAATAAAATATAAAAAAGACTGTTTGGAAAGAAAAGGAACTTAGACTTCTGGATTGTCACCAAACTTATTAGATCTCCATACTCAAATCCACTTCCCCCGTTAGAGATCTGAAATTGATTAATTCTTAGACCTTTTCATCGTTATTTTTATAAACATTATTTCTCTACATATTTACTTTCGTTTGGAAAAAGGAATTTGTATAAGACTAAAACACTACCATACAAGCATTTTTATTAACCACACAGATTGTCTTATTTTACATACCACGATAGAAAGTCATGAGAAGTATTGCTTTTCATAAGGAAGACTTGAAACCCAATGAAAAATAATTCTCAGACTGGCATTAATGTCTGGAGCCAACCATCACATCACAACCGATACGCGTCACCTAGTTAGATTCTTCATTTCCGTAAATTATTTAATGGTAACTGAATGCACCTTTGTTCCCCTTATTAGGTACTGAAAAATACTATAGGGAAAACATTATTAAATGTAAATGGATATATTGAGAACGTTTTACTACATTTTTGTAAACACTGAATGCAAGCAATAATTTTATATATTTGTATCGATATTTTTGACAAAAGAATAATGATAATTTTGATAAAGAATAATTAATTTTTGTGTCAACCGACTTTCCTATTGGTCTTCTAATATTTCTATTAAGATTTATAGAAACACTATTCTCTTTCAATTTTCTCGTATTAAATCTATTTGCTCGATTGAAAATTCAAAATCGAGACAATTAAAGCTTTTGTATGATAAACTTTTAAATAATGGTATTCCCGAAAACTTTGTGCGACGATATCTCAAGCAGTGAATCCGGGGCTATTGGCAAAGCCTTTTTCTCCTTTTCTTCCTCTGTTTGGCAACAGCAATAACTGGTTTGGAGTCCATTTCCTCATGCTTCTCACAGACATGTTTTCTTATTCTTTGCGGTGGTAAGCCTTTTTCGCTTTTGTTTTATATCTTTGTGAATACTACTATTTTATTTTATTTTATTCTAGGTCTTTTGTATTCGGATTTTTTGCATTCGATTTTTTTAAATCGTCTTCAATGTATTTGTCTTTTATTCCAGATTTTTTCCATTTTTAATTATCTTGTGCTTTTTTACTTGTCTTTTATTCCAGAATTTTTCCATTTTTAATTGTCTTGTGCTTTTTGAAGGGATGGAGGCATATTTTAACGGGTTTCGTTTGTCGTTAGCAGAAAAAAGCACATATTAATATCATAAGCGAGCTTCTCTTCCTGACGAGCGGCTCGCTATGATATTTTTCAATTTATTATGGTTTTTGTCCATTTTTTTGCCATTGTGTCTTGGTTGTTTTTGTGATTTTGTCTTATGTTTCTTGTTTGCTTTGATATATATATATATAAAAGAGGCAAAACATAGTAGAAAAACAATATTTTTTCATTTTACGATTTATACTTTCTCTGTATGTATATATAGGCTACCATTTTGGAATAGCAATATAAGTATTCAAATATTTCGAAACATCATTCTGAACTATATACAAAGAAGCAATATTTTAATCACAGATAGTAAAAAACAGAGATCATATATCGATACATTTTTTGAAAATGCCTTGATATATGGATTTCCTATTAATTTCATGCTTGCTTATATTAACTAAAAATTATTAACACCTTTAAATTAATAGTATATTAGAATTTATTAATTTGAAATATTCATATCCTTTGAATTCAGTTAGATTTTAGTACATCATAACATAGGTAGATGACGCCACTATTATTAGAATTAGTTTGGAAATGATAATATGAAGAATTACATCATTATTTAAACGATATTATCAAAATAAAATAAGTTAATATAACGTTTTAAAAAATATAAATTTATAGTTTAAATTATTAATGATGATTTAATATAGTATATATAACATATTTTAGTTATAATATTTTCACAATAAATGCGGAACTGTATTTCGTATTTAGCTTTTGGTATTTATTGCTATGACTTTGAATCAGTAAGCATTTAGTTAATTTTCTCGTTCTTTTCTTAATATATTTTGGAGATTTACTCCTATATTTGTTGTCATTTTCCAACAATTGGCCCTCACAGAAGGTTGCCTCCTATAAATTTCGAAATAATGTGACATAATTGATTCCTAAGGTGGATTGGCATTTGATTGTTTGAATTCTATATCTGGGTTGTCTTTTTCATAGTAATAGTTTTTAATCTTATTATCTTTCTGTATTTCACTGTGTGAATAATATTAGGTTATATTGTTTTTTATATTTAATTTTAAATGAGGGTTTAATAGGTGTATATGATGAAAATGTTATTTGAGTTTTAATGGTATAATATATATATATATATATATATATATATATATATATATATATAATGATTTCATTTTTTAACCTTTTTTAATTGTTTTTAACGAAATTTCACTTTTAATTACTTCTAGTTCAATCGTAATAACCACACTTCTACTTTAATTTCCAGTCACGAGTCTTTTCCGGGGACTCCCTTTCTTCCAAGTATTTAAGCTCTCTGCGCATTGTTAATGGCCCTTTTTCTAAACATGTAACCTGCGTGCTAAGCCTCCGCTTCGCCCAGTACCTCCTCAATTCTAGTAATGGCTGTATTTCGAAGCATGATTACATTATCTAAGTAAATTAACCTGCATTATCATCTTTAACATGAATAAAAAGAAGTTCAAGCCACTACTGTCTGTTTATTGAGAAGATTGTTTACACCTTTAAGAATGATGTTACATATATATAAATAATAAACAGTCCCACAAGAGTGTCATCCATTTTAAACAGAATACGTTGTGTATTTGTGCCCCCGACTCGACACAGATACAAAGAAAGGGCCTTGGGGATGGGTTTTCCCAATGACCAGATGTACCCCTCCTACCTAGGGATTTGGATGTCTGGAATGCGTTTATTTAAGTTCAATTCTAGCGTTAGAGAGAGATAACGCTTTCAGACCCTACTTTTAGAGTGTGGTGATCGAAGGACGGATTCAGTATTTATGACTTTTTTATACTTTTGTGGACAAACAACATTTCAGATCCTGATTTTTCGTTTTCGCTTTTTTATGAGAAATATTAATCAGAATCTCTATTTATGATCTTTGTTCAACGAATAAGAGACCCTTATTTTAACTAGATATGCACCAGATAGCTGAAGTTGGAGATTAATCGAATATGCCTTTATGTACTCCAATAGGTAGCGATAGCTGTACTAGTCTAAACATCTTACGCAACAAGGGATAGTTTTTAATTACTGATGACCTTCTCAAGACACACTAGTTTAGAGTCAAGAACAAGATTAAATTTAAAAAGTACAGTTAAACGACGTTTTCTTGAATCAGTATCTGTTTCCTGTGGTGGTATTTATTCAAACTTTGGTCCTAAAGTATTAAAATATGTCTTTTTTAATTAAAGCTTAAAAAATTAAAACTTTAATTTAAAAAATTGTTTACATATTTTTATTGCTTGCGGTAAAATGTCGTAATATACGGTAAAATTCTTTTTTTTATGCGACTTTCGTTTAAATGTTAATGTTTAGTTGCGTATGAATTTTAATTCAGAAAGAAAATAAATTGATCTTGATTAAGGAATATTTAGTGGTAGATTTATGAAGAAAGAAAAACGAAAAGTTATCAAATGACATTTTATTGAATAATTCTTTGATTATTATCCCCTTCTCCAAATTTCCCGCCCGCCCACCTCTCCAAGCTTCCGCATCACACAGCGGGAGGAAGTTTGGCCACTTGATTTAGCATGCAGCAGGCCCCATACGCGGTGGATCGTCGGTGGAATCGGGTTTCGTACCTGGAGCCCACCGGCACCTAAGCCGATACCTTACCACTACGTCACCGCAGCCACGAAATTCTGCCAGCAATAAGAAGTTAAAAACGCTTGATAAAATTTCGACAGCATATTCAGTTGCCTAAGTTCTATCAGAGATTCTTTATAAACAAGAATGATATGAAAATCACGTGCTGAGTTGTTTGTAGTCACTTGCATCACTTCGAGAGATGCTAAAAGATTGGAGTAAGAGCCCACAGTGACTAAAAGAGGAGTTTGACATCAATACGTATAGTTTGAAAAGGGAAGTGTCCAGAACGGGCAATAACCCAGTTTGAACGAGATTCTATAATAGGCTTTCGACAGGATGGAATATCCTGTCCTGATTTACTTTTTAAAATATTGCATAAAATTGTTGGCAACTATGACTCAAGGAAGGCATAACGGGAGCATAACGGACAAACCACAAGCTTCCGGACGAACTTGATCGAAAAATGAACAAATAAGAATGTTTCTAGAGGATCGAAAATTTCTGTATTGAAAATCTAAGTTACTTTGAAACGAGGTATCCAGGTTTGAATTGCCTTTAATCGTCTACTCGAAAATAACTTCAATTCCAGGCATGATGTTACATTTCTGCCTCTCAGTTTTCGTCTATGTCAAAAGGGTATCAATGTTTTCCGCTCTTACAGGTTTATTAAACCTTACGTCATTCAGAAATAAAATGAGAATTCTGTGATAGGCAAGGATGAGAAAAGTTTTTACATGGTCATCCAAAGATGAATAAGTGAACATCTAAATTTGCAACTGCCCTCTGCATACAAGTTTTATCTCACCTTATTTTAACTTTCTGATACAGGAAAAATTTATCACGAGAGTCGTGTGTATAGAAAATCTAAACGAATGTTGTGAAGATTAGTAATTCAACTCATTGCAAACAATTTTTAATGGCTATTTCTACAAAATAATACTTGTCCCCATACTACAGGCAGTTGAAAATTTCAATGCTTTTCTAAGTGTGAATATCTTAGATTGGCCAAATTTATCAGATCATTTGATTGCACTCAAGTATGTACGGGAAATTAGTGAACGTCGGCTGCAGGATCATCTTCATCTTGCAACCGTCATTGTGAATATGAGCCTGCATCTGCAGCGGTCATGGAGCATTAAGCCACAGCATAGTTTAATTTAGTTAAAAATTACAAAAGAGATTGTAAGGATAGATAGGCAATTTAGATACAAAAATAGGGCTATTTTGGGACGTATCTCTTAATTTTGAACCTTGGCCTGATGACGGGGGTGGCGCCTGATCCTGCACTCCCTTCTCCAAGCTGCCGTGCCGCGCCAGCGGGCGGGCATTCGCCCCTCGGCATCGCGGTTGGCGTGCATCAGGTTCGCATACACGACGGATCTTCGATGAAGTCGGGCTTTGAGCCTGGAACAGTCCGCTCACGTCTCCGAGACCTTACCATCAGGCCACTACGGCCTCGCATTTTGCCACAGAGTGACATTTCGTATCTCAGTAGTACATGCTATGCACGAATGTAAACTTGCCTGCTATAAACATAGTAGTGATTACTTGAGTTACTAGTGTAGACAACTTTCAAATTTGATAAAGTTCTGTACTTGTATAATGTTCGCTAAAACTTGTACTTTGAATTAGGGCAATGAGAAATATGAATGAACATTCATTTTCATTTATCTGATGTAATTCCTTCTTGATTTTGTATTTCATTTTGTGTATATATACAGAGCATTTGAAGCTAAATATAATTCATCTGAAAAAAATGAATAATTTTTATCAAAGAAAGTAATGAAGATAAAAGTTAGTTCATTTCTGATTTTTCTTTAACAAAGGTTCGTGATCTGTTATGATGTTTGCAATATTTATCCATCTTCCTGCCCCTGATAGCAAATCAATACGCTAAAAAAATACATTATGATGTATAAGAAATTTATACTATTTCAATGATGAATTTTGGTCTTGGTAAATAATTTAACTATCTAACTAATAATAATTACTGCCTAACTTCAGGTTTTCGCAAGAAAAATTTGTTCAAAAATTTTCAGAGAAAGTGTAAAGATTTTTTTGTTTCTTATATTTTTAATAACGTTAGATCTTTTCTAAATTATAACTAGATTCTTTACCTCTCAAATGTTCAATATGAACTTTTTTCTGTTTAAAGAAGAAAGACAACCTTTGATTAATTAAATAGGAAATTCTATTTAATTCAAGGGAAGGCTGATGTAAAATTTCTGAATTCTGATTAACAACATCCCGCAAACAACTACTGTTTGCATCCTGAAGGGCATTATATTTGATTAAAAATCATATTTTTTTCTAAACATACGTTAATTAGATATAGTTAGATCTTACAGACTTAATTTTTGGTATTTTTCAGATAAACATTAAATAGAGAGTTCAATGCATTTGTCATTGAAGTTAGGAATTTTTGTAGACGTTAAAATATTTAATTCTCCTCTTCTTTAAGTTTGATTCCATTATTTTTGTTCCCTAAAGTCTACTCGTTAAGCCAAACGCTATTTAATTTGGAAATGCATATAACTGAATTACAGATAACAAAGTTAAAAGGTTTCAAGAAAGGCATTAGAAAACTTATATTATATAACTAATTTGACTTCTAATCATTCTAAGAAAAATATGATAAGCGTTTTACTTGAATTCATTGAATTACATCATAAAAGTCATAAAAATTACTTTACGATTAAAAAAAATCTCCCAAATTTTATGGTTT
Organism: Araneus ventricosus; assembly: GCA_013235015.1. Classification (NCBI taxonomy): domain Eukaryota; kingdom Metazoa; phylum Arthropoda; class Arachnida; order Araneae; family Araneidae; genus Araneus; species Araneus ventricosus. Next base: position 121,233 of record BGPR01000020.1, on the reverse strand, counting down.
ATAGTTTCAAGATGTGATGAAAACAAGTTTGCTAAAAATGTTAAATTTATGCCGATTGCTCTGAATATCATAAGTAATATTTTGCTAAAATTTATCACTTGGCCTGTTTATGTGAATCAGATTTGGAATCCCGCGGTTAGGCTAGTTTTGATTGCGGAGTCAAAAAAAATATATATATACCGTAAATAGTTCATGGTTAAGGTTTTATTGCTTTATTCACTTCAGTTATGATCCAGTATGACTATGTTAAGTTTTCCCATTAAAGTGAGGTGAGCTTCAATTGTTGGATGGAAAAAAGTGAAGTGAAATATGGTTTCTTCAGTTTTTCCCAGATAACTCCAAAATGGCATAATTCATTATAAAATGTTTTTTTTTCTTTTTTAAAGGTTGTAGAGCATACAATTCTGCCTAAAATGAATAGCAATATCAATATTTTTCCTGTACTGGTATGAGTATTATCTCTTTTCAAAGTTGCGATTGTTTTATAAATTTCAAAAGAATTCGTTATTCTTCCAAAAGCATGCATACATTCAAAGAAGTTGTCTAAATAAAGGTTGTATGCAAACTTATATACTTATATACATAATGGTGCACCAATAACAGACCGCTAGCGTGATGTGAAACTTTGGGGAGGGCATGGCATTCTACATTTGAACTGTGGTCAACTGATCACAGTTCAAAATTATGAGATCCACAGCAAAATAGCTTTCATGCAGCTTCTAAACGGGATATTGATCCAACTAAATTGAAGTAAACCAGTAGGGGAAAGTGGGGTAAAACTGGGTAGCTAAGACTCGAAGGCTTTTGGGGCTAAACTATTCGACATAGAACTTGTCAAATTTTATTAAAATATTCATTGTTATCGGAGTACCATATATCTTTCCAGAAAAGTCATAGTTTCACTACTTTTTTATCGATGATATTTTTATATTAAAAAAAGTCAAACCACTCGGTTTCACCCCACTATTGGAGTAAAACCGGGTACACATGTTAACTTTATGGGAAATTAGGTAAACTAGATTTTCAGTGGAAAAGTAGGAGACGTTTTTATTTTATGTGACAATTTAAGAATATTAGTTACAAAATTCACATATAAAGCAATTGTCCTCTTCCTCCGCGCCACTGCAGCTTTCGTGGGCACAGATAAGACAGTTTTTCCATTAGATTAACCATTCTTCTTTATTTAAATCAGAAAATTCATCTTTAAAATACAAACAATCAACGGCTGATGTGTTTTTATCGTCTTAATCGGAGGAATCATTCATACTGACTGTCCCGATCTTACGCCACTTGGAGTACCCCGTTTTACCTCGAGTGCAGATGTTATAAAAAACGAATTAGAACAGCGCAATTATTGGAGTAAATCCTTATTGTTTGATAGGGTATAAATCCTTAGTAAACATATAATAAGCTGGACGAAAAATGGGTTTTAAAAGTGTAATGATTTTTAAGTAAGGATAGTTTAAAATCAAACGAACATTTGAGAGTTGATGTCTTAAAACAAATAAGCCTTCTCAGAAACAGTGAATTCAACAGCTGCAACACGGCCACTATGATCGTTTCTTATTCTTGACTAATGCAGCGTAATTCAGAGTCTGTCCGCTAGAAAGGAGAAATAAATAGAGCCAGAATTAAGGTACCCGCTTTTACCCCACTTTCCTCTACCAGATAAACTTATCAAACTTGCAACTATTTCTCAACTTGGAAAAAAGGATCAGAAAGAACTTGCATCAAAGGAGTAGGAGAGGGTCGTCGTGAATGACTAGTTCATAATCAGACAATCACACAAATACTGGAACGTAATCTTGACCGACCTGACGATCGAACAGACGATAATGCAATCATTAAAATGTACAAGTGATCTTAGTCATGGACTTGGAGTCACTTTTTTCTTCCCAACAGCAGAATCTCACCTCACCGGTGGGAAAAAACTTAGGATAGTCAGACGGACCCTAAATGAAGTGATTAAAGGGACAAAACTTTTGGCATGAAGTATTTTCGTTTGCAACTCCCCGGTCACTGACTTAAATGACATAGTCCCGCCTCGGATTTGAAGGATCACAATGCTGACAACCGATTCCATCAAGGATATATCGAATATACCGGCCTAATGCATGTAAAACCAGGAGTCAAATAGTCTCCTATATTACGATGTTCGAGTCTGGAATGAACTCAAGTGCCACTTTGATTATTAAACTAAGGTTCAAATTTACGTCGTCCGACAACTGGTCAGATTTACAAGATCTTCATATAACTCCAAAATGGAACGTTACTTTAACAAATCAATCCATCTTTATCTACGCTAGAAAATATAATGGCAGAGACACCATTATTAGAAAACATTGTTAATTGTTAAAGACGAATATATGATAATTACATTCAATAAAATTTTCTGATTAGTTAATAATTAAAAATTGGATGTTTAATGATGCTCTCCACCACCATGCTAGACGGCTTTTCGAGTTTAATCACCTTTGAGAGAAGCAACAAAAACCGAGGTGGTGTAGCAATCAAACAAGAGGCTTAGGTTCTCGCTCTGGAATTTCAAGAGACGATTAACACTCGGAGCATGGGGTTCTTTTAATCAAGAAACTATTTAATGTTATAGCCTTTGCAATTTAGATAATTTTGGATTTCCATTCGTTGATTCAATTTTCTGTTATGCCACCAGTCTTATTATTTCTTCAACTGATCAAATATGAAGATGTTTCAATTTATTATTAATTTTAGATTGATAAAATTTATTTGACAATGAAATTTCAAAAGAAAAGCTGATAAAAAAATTCTCCCTTTTTATTTTTCATATATGTATTTAAACACAATAATAGAAAATTTCTATAACAACATTTATAGAAAAAGATGCATAGCATTTCAGTTTACATATAGCAGGTAATACCGATCATGCAAGCGAATCCATAAACACCACGACAGAAGCACAAGCAGTAGAGTTTAACAAATCTGATTCTCGTCCAAAGAAATGCATCACAATAATTTTAAATGAAAACTGCAAGCCTCGCTAGCTTTTAAAAGAAAACACTCTAAAAATGTTTTACAGATCTGTTTGACACTCTCAGTGTGTCGTTTTCTTTGCAATATAAACGCAGAACAGGCAGCTATGAACGTTTAAATTTTCTAGATCCTTATTATTTTTAGTTCAGATATATCCTAAGGTACGCCATACTTTACTTTCAGACATCCGAAATACTTCTGTCTCATATATTTTCTGAGTTAAAAGTTATGAGACTCGACTGTCCCTTTAATTTCAGATTTCAGAATTTTTTCTATGTACGACGGGGTAGAATTAGCTGAAGGGTTGCCAAATGCTTACGTCTTCGTTGCATCATAAATTTTTCTTGGAATTTCTCAGCACTAGAAAGGTGGATTAAGAGACCACAACTGTTTCCGAACTTTATTTTTCAGAATGTAACTTGAGTGCAAATTTAGTATCAGTAGAACAATTCATTCAACTTTATCTTCCGCTTTTCAAGTGTACCTACGTGATGGTAGGTCGTTTACGTCGGCATTCAAAAGCGGAAAATGCACAAATGTTGGTTCTCCAATAGATCATTGATTTTATTTTAATAAGACATGGCTTTTAGTAGAATTTTGAGATTTACGAGGACAATCCGAATTAGTATGATTTAATTTTTTAAAGATTTCTTAATTTATTTATGGCCCATTAGTAAAAAAAATTAAGCAGTTTTATCAATGAATTTTAGGAGAAAAATAATTGTCTTCTACAGGAAGGATAGAAAAATAAAATCATGCCACATTAAAATCTGGGATCTTTTCTCTGTTCCCTTTTTTGCTTAATTTAATTTTACATGGATTGATATCATTTTAATAAATAGATCGTTTTACAGTTAATCAATATCTAAAATTTTATTGTCTGAAAAGCAATATAAATCCATTAATTCTACACACGTCAATTGATATGCAGTCAAATACTGTAAATTAATTACAACACGTTAGTTGATATACAGTTAGTGAGTAACAAACCCAGAAGTTCGCTATATCCGATTTTTCAAATAATTGGCTACACAAAATTTGCTATAATCCTTAAACACACTTTTGAGTTGAACAAATTAATTACACTGTATTACAGTTATTTATGGGCTATAATAAATCAAAATAAAAATTTTCTTTTAAATAATTAAAGAGTGAAATTAATTGTATTTACATTTCGCAACTTCTTAGTACCTTCTTAGTTCAGATTTTTCTCATAGGCTGAGATTACCACGCTACGATTTTTCCAAATGATCCTAACTATAGATTTAGAAAGAGAATTTTCTCTGCAGACAGCAGATTGATTATCCTGTTTTCTATTCTCTTAATAATTTTCACTTTATCCTCTATGGAAAAACTTTCGGTTTACTAACACTAGCGATTTGAAATCTATGCGATGTCAACAACTTAAACGATATTCAGCGAATGGAACTAAAGAAAGGGAAAGAATGTGTTATACAGGGAGTCCGAGAATTGTTAGACAGATTTAAAAAAATAATAAAAAAAACTAATAATGTTTCAACTACGGTTTTTTTAAATGAGAGCGCATTTTAAAAAAAAAATTTTTTTCAGACAAGTAACACACCGTTTCGGTGGTCTAGGGGGTCGTAAATTACTGGAAATTTCCAACGATTTTAGAGCCATTATCTGCGAAAATATTAACACGAGAAGAAAAATAAAATCATTTATATGTAGGATTTATGTTATTTAATTTGTTGATTCACATATAGTGTGAAAACTGAAGAGTTTTCGAGATATTCAAGAATAACTAAAAAAGAAACCAGAAAACGCGCATCGGGTTCTGCTGATTGGTAGCCATTGCGAATGGAAATTTATCACCGGTGACTGACACTGAACTATTTAATTAGATGGGGTCATCTAATTAGATAGTTTGTTGCAACAATACATTTCTCCGAATGTTATTTAGCTGAGCATATATAAATTAATTTTAAACTAAGTGTGCTCCACAATTTGCATAAGCCCCTAATATCGGCAGTTTCCAGTTGAAAACGTATGCAAATAAATAATTCTTATATTTATTCACATGGATATTATTTATAAGAAATATGATGTGAAGATTGGACTATCCTTTATGGTTTTCATACTATTATTGTCTATGAATATCATTATAATATTTATTTAAACTTTACGTAATTTTAGAATATTACCTCTAAATATTAATCATCAAAGTATTTTTTATCGTCTATTCTGTCTGTATTCTTGGAATGAAAATTATTTTTAAGGGGAAATAATCTAATAATTCATTTTAGCTAAGTTCATTGATACATTTGTTGGTTTTTTAGCACTAGTGAAATATTTTAAATGATTTTGTCCGAGAAAATATTCTGATGTGTTTAACTTTCAAATCATTCTTTCTCTAGGATTCTAGGATTTTCTTACATTAATATTTCTTTGGCATAAAGATTTCTTTTTTCTTTTAACAGTCATTAACTCCGAACAGTGAAGTTTATTTTGTGTGTAATATTTCGAAATGTTGAGCCATCATAGTAAGAATGTGGATATAATTTAAATACGTTTGCATTAGTTATAGCAAGGCTTCTTAAATTGTGGGTCGAATTCCCAAATGGGCAATGGCGTATTTTGACAATATGAGGCCACTGGCGCAAAGCTGTTTGAGAGCCCTTCCCCTACTTAACGTCATAAATTTGCCGTCGGTTTAGCAGTGCCATGTACGTCGAACAGATTTTGAGGTCCTCCTAGGGTCTCGAGACACAAGGTGATCACCTCTAGCGCCTGTGCGAAAAACCGCCACTGTAAATGGGGTAGTAAAGAATAATACTGCGATCGCAAAGGCTTTCACTATGAGCTCCTCATGCATATTATTTTATGTATAATATATTGTTCAGAAAACATCTTGACTTAATAGATTTAAATAAATGTTGTTGTGTAGATATTTTAAACTGAAATTATTCTTATTTATCATATATTAACGCTTCATTTTTTTACTTATTTTTCAATTTTTGGGTAGAATCAATTTTTTTCTTACGAAGATGTGATTATGAATGGAAAATTGAAGAAGACCTATTTAATAATCATTCTGTGTGTAACTAACTGAAATTGTGTTTATTTTGAAATATATTCCTTCCTAAACCACTGACAATACTTATGAAATTAGGAAAGATTGTTAAATAAAAAAAAAGCATTTTCACCCACATACGTTTTACTAATGTATTTCTCCAACAAGCATGACAGAAGTTATTGGCGAGTTATTTGGCGTCTGGTTCTTACAGCTTTTCTGAACTTTATTTATTTATTTATTTATTTTCTTCTTGATCATTTTCAAACATTTTTTTCTGGAAACTCAAAGGCTACTTTTTGAGAAACATTTTTATATACCAAAAACAAGATGATACATTCACATGTTGGAAACTGTTGAAGTCATTTTTAGTTCACTACGTTTTTAACTCTTGTTTTATCCCGACGGTACTTTTAATCACGCTTATATCTTCGTAATATGACCGCTTTTCTTGATGTTATTCAGAAGGACACGAATAATGTAGTTCCGACAGTCGATGACAGTTGAAGGCAAAAATTAAAAATTTTGTATTATTATTAAGTTATTTGAATTAATTAAAAAAGTTTTTCCTCTTTCCTGGGGTTATTCCAATGATGCAATAATAAAATTAAAAAGTTGCTGGTAAATTAAATCGGGGTATAAAGGGTTAAGCATATCTGTTATGGTTACGTAATCAGGGTTTCGACTTAGTAGCAAAAAATATTTTGGAGGGAAAGAAATATACCCGGATAACTCTCTTTGTTTTCGTCCATAATATAAATCAGAGCTTACTCTGATTTATATTCAAAAAATATAAAAGTACAAATAGTAATCTGAGCTTGTTGTCATAGAATATTATTTTTTAAACATCATTTTGGAATGTTGTATCAATTTTTTTTCATTTCCTGTATATCCTTCTCTACTGTGGTTTTTATTACAAGTTTCGGAGAAGAGAAAGCGCAAAGTGACGTAGCTACTTTTTATAAAATAAAAAGTTTTTTCAACGAACAACATAATAAACAATTTTACAAAAATGTAAATATATTACCTTTAACGCAACTTAAACTTGCATATAAGTCCTCTTTTCAGTTCATAATTTTAAAAAAATGATGACAATTAATAATAAATTCAATAAAAAAAATTTTAAAAACACACTTTTATTAGTATATTTTTAATTATTTACTTTTAGTCTTTAACATATAATTCGTTATATAAATATTACGGAATCTTAAAATCAGTTTTTCCTCAAATTAGCTTCCAGGTGGTGACACTTGTATGGAATCAAAATTTAATTAAATTAATCAATTAACTAATGATTAAATTCTAAAAAATATATAATAATGTATTGTCACCGAGAATACAATATTTTACGGGATATACAAAATTTTAAAAATCTATCACATCAGAAAATATATGAAAAATCAATTAAAAATTCCATCCTCACAAAGATGAAACAAGTCAAGTTAAATTAAAGTGTATAAATAAGAAAATGGCATTGTGTAAATATCTTTCGATATACAATTGAGTCTCCTTATCCGACAATCCGTTTTAACATACATCGCTTGTGAATTAAAAGTCATAAATTAAAAAATTAACTCCTTAGTTTTCGCTCTTGGTAGGTGGTTCGATATTTAAGTGAGTTGGTTTTTCTGTTTTTAAGATGTCAAAGTGAGGAAAGCAATTGACACTCAATGGCAATAGAGTTAGTGTTGCTGGGGATTCTAAGAAGATTAGTAGGTGTCAAATGAACATGTTCACGAATGGGTGTGTGCTGGGGAACAGTATGAAATAACAGACGATTAAATAATCCAGCTTGTGAGCAATGAGAAGGACGATGTTAATATAGGTTGTTGATATTAAAATGACTAATAAGGATCGACAAAATGCTATTAAGAGCCCTGAAATACACTGAACAGTTAGAGGAAGCCTCAAATACGAAATGATGTTTTTCCTGAAATGACGTGGAATAACTTCTATGTTACCTAGAAAGGTATCAACTTTAATGCATGGTACAAGATATACTGAAACAAAAATGTCCCCTCTTTTTCTTTCCCGATAATCTGACATTAACAATCCCCGTTTATGTTGGACTAGCAGTACGCGTATGGCGTTGCCCGTGGAATCAGGACTTCAATCAAATGGGAAAAAAGAATGCCCACAATGACACGAAAAAGTTTTGAAAAAATCAAAACAAAAGATACACATCCGATTGTAGAAATGCATGTTGGGAATGAAAGCATTAGACGTCACCTGCCGCGAGGAAGGTCACTCGTCTGGAGAAACTCTAGCTGTTAAATCTCGCTAGCAAAAAAAACTGTTAGAACTGATCAGGGAAAAATTAATTTAAAAAAATGAAAAAAACATATTTTAACCGTTCTTGTTTTAAATCCGACAGAAACGTTACAGTTATAAGCTGAAAAAAATGAAAATTATAGAGATGTTAGAATGTCAGATGCGATAATTTGAAGAAATCTTTATTAAAAATTACCATAAAAGTTACTATTTTTCAACAATTTCTCAAAAATCAGTAAATTACGTTAAACGTACGAAACAAAGTTCATTAGAACAGAAATCGTTTGTACTTTCCGATGGTGTAACTTTTTTTTTCGTACAATTATTCTAAGCCATGCTATTGAGAAATAAGTGCGAAAAATCACCCAAAACAATACAAAATATTAAATAAAAAAATTTCTAGATTAAATTTTAAAATTCCGACTTCGAGGTGCATTCAGTCGCCATTACAACTACCTGTGTGCCAAATTTCATGGCTGTAAGTGCGATAGATTCGTGTGGACATCGCAGACACACATACACATACACACACGCACACAAACATTGCCTTTTATAAGTATAGATAACCGAATCTCTATTGTATGTATTACAGAAAAGAATCGACAGTTTAAACTATCGTATTTTTGAGAAGAAAAATAGAATGTTATCATCAAAATTTTACATAACCTAAAGAAGTATGTCAACTCCAAATTTTATTACACATGTGTTTCTTGTTTCAGAATAATAAATGGAACAGAAAATAGAATATAATGCACTCTGCTTAATAGCGTGCCATCAGTTATTGTAAAATGAAGATAAATCTAGATCTGAGTACTAATTTCGTGACTGAAAAAGATTTTTCTTCGTACCTTAAAGAAGGAACAGTATGGCCCATAAATCAGGAATCTAATGCTAAAAGTAGTAAACATTTAAATGGGAAGTAGTAAATTTTGACCCACCACATACAGGGTACTGACCTGTGGCCCAGTTCACTTTAGTATCCCTTTTAATGCTGAAAGAAACTGTTAGAACATCGTAAAAAAGATTGCCTCTTTGGGGATCTAAAATCCCTGCTATGAATTAGTAAATAAACTAGGTACTAGAGGACAGTAAAAGCTTAATGAAGTGCCCTTTGATGTGTTAGTAGTATTACTTTCTCAGTTTATTTCCTTTAATAGAAAATGCAATTTACGGAGTTTATCATTAATTGAAAGGGAAATATATTATTTATGACAGAAGTAAATATTGCACTAAGAAAACAGCCTATCTGTAGTTTGTCATCTCTTAAACCCATTTTAAAATTTTCAAAAAACTTACACCTTTGTTTAAGTTAAGAAGCGCTTATTGAAAGGAAAGAATTACGCTACCGTGATACTCGATTCCGTTTCTTTTTTAAGTATTCATTTGTGTGAGACGTGTTAATCAATATATGAGGCTTATATTTAAAAAAGTAAAATATTAATAAGACATTGATAATAATGAAATTTCACAACCCACTATATCTTCTCTTTTAAAAAATCTTGCAATTGTTTACTTTGGACTCTTGTGGTGATCTCATCTCTTTGAATTTCTTTTTGTTCTCCGTCTTTCTGAAAAAAAGTATAAACATGGATCAAGCAGTTGCACTCCATTCTCAGAGAGAGAAAAACGAATATACTTTTAAATTATTCATAACTGTACTATAACAATCGGAAATCGTTTAATCAAACTGAGAATAAAAAAGGATGGTTTTTACAGTTCAACTGCATTGATTTCGGGACAGAAAATAGATTAATTATGATGCACTCTGCTCAATAGTGTGTCATCAATGATTGCAAAATGAAGATAGATCTAGATCTGAATACTAATTTCGTCTCTACCTTCATAGTCTTTGACATTATGAAGGCAGAGACGACATATAAATCGGTCATCCTTGAACCTAACAATATTAGAAAGAAAGGATACTAGCTCTGAATGATTGTGAAGGGATATAGACCTATATATGAGGCAATCAGAACCATAGTGTACCAATCCACGATTTTCGCTTATCTGAGCATTATAAACATTTAAAATGAACAATTAACAAGTGCTGCTATCTAGTATAGAGCATTAAAAACTCTTTTGATTCGTACTGCTCTTCAAAATGATGCCTAGCTCATATTGAAATCGCAGCAAACGAAAATCAGGAATTGATCCCCTCTAGTTCTCAGTGACACATTTGTGGGTATAGGGGGCACGCAGGAAAATTTCCAATAACTGAACGAAGTGTATTTCTCTTCCTTCATCAATCAAAATTATTATTTTCTTACTCAAAATTATAATTTTACAATTCAAAGTTTGAATGTAACGTTTCTACCTTGCAACTTCTCCTTCTGTATTTCTTTGTTGTAATGTTCCATTTCTTAGTGTTTTAAATTACTTGCTTCAACTTTCATATCATCTGTTTCATTTCTACGAATGCTTTTCTTTTATAATTGTGTTATATTCTGAGAATGATTAATTAAAGAATATTTTCTTACTTAGAACTAGTTTTAATATTATTCATAAATTTATATTGTTATGACACAAAGATTGTCTTTACAATTCTTTTCATATGCACATTTCACCACTTTAGAGATAACTTTTCTTAATTCATCCAAATGAAGGAGTGAAAGAGAGAGATGATACCTGAAAAAAGCTCATTCATTTGGTCGCAACTATAAAGTTACAACTAAAATTGATTGAGAATATTAAACTTTTTTTTTCCTTTGCATTTCAGTATCTTTTTCTCCCTAAACTAAAAGAACATGACGCCTAGAATCTCTATTGCTGAAGGTCCAGTTTCTTAAAAACAGAATACCCATAATTAGAAGTTGATAGTACCGAATATAGCGAGATCTTGCGTAAATGGTGGTAGCAATACCAATAACGTTATAGAAAAATAGCTCTTGGAGTTTGTAGCATATGCCATGAATCTGATTTTATTTCGCTCTATTTTTACATCCCAGTTTGAAGCTATATGAGGGTCGTCAGGGGAAATTATCGTTAGCAGGTGTCAAATGGTATGCTTTGAAAGTAAGAAGATGAAATAATATGAAGCTCATAAAAATAATTATATTTTTAGTAATAGCAATAACAGTTGAATCAAAATGTGAAAGAAACCACAGGGGATCTGATCCTAAATTACCATTTTCAATTTATATAGAGCAATAAGCTATCGTAAAACGTTTTAATAACATTATAAAAATACAAACTCTGCTGCATTCTTTACCTGATGAATTGGAATTAAACTCCCATTTTCCCCATTTATATCTAACGAAATGAATTTTCCAGACCTCAAGAGATACCTATTAAAGTACTTTTAAGATTTAGTGATAATGGTGCATGTCTGGCATGAGTATAAATTCTTATCCTAATAAAAACCGATTCAACAAATTAGTACGTGATTTTTGACAGATTTCTCATAAACTATCGTTTAATAGGCGGGTCAACAAGTCGACCTTCTAGGATTCTCACTGGCAACTTCTCTAATAGAAGGAAATCGAAATATAAAAGAGGTAGACTGGCAATCTGGCTGACCAAGGAAGCGCATTTTGCAATCAAAATGTAGTTATCCAGTTTGTGGGTGGAATATTATTGTGTTAAAGGGCAAGGAACGGGAATATAAAATTAACGACAATACAATCGATCGTAAAATTTCGTCCATTACCATTTTACCACTGCTATGCATCGGGGATTCCACGAAAAATTACGGAGGAAAATAGTCTATCAAATGAAATGTTGTCCCTGTTTTTCCAGAATTTCAGCTCTTTCCTAACCATTAAGACTGGCTTTGAGTGGGTGATCGTCCTGGAGGAAATTCATCTACAGTGATAGCAATTCTTCCTTGATCTTGTTTATGCAGTCGATGTTGTGGGAATCCGCTACTTTTGGCCAAGTAGCATTTTGCATCACAGAAGAATTGATTTTGGTCTTATAAACAATAGTTATTTTTATAAATTGAGTAACTATCACTCCGTTAGCAGCAACAGATTGATTAAGGAGTACTGCTCGATAATGAATATCAGCACCTCCTCATTATAATTTGTAATATACTCTATTAATTTATTGTATGCCGAAAAGGATAACATTTATTCGAAAAATTTAAGAATAGCGAAATATATTCAGTAGTTAAGAAGGATTTTGAGTAATTTTAACCTATTGGAATGTATAAATATTAACAAAGAAAAATTTCGAGTTAAATTAGATCATTATGGAAGACTTGACATGCCAATGAGCATCTTTATTGGGGATTCAAATACTCCATTTATCTTTTACAAAGAAATTGGGGCTAATTTGTGCTTCTAAGTTTTATATTGAAGTAGGTCATGAACTTGGCTGGATATACAAGACCAAGTGGGATTAGTTAGTTAGTTTAGTTATATTAACGTCCAAATTTGAAGCAGCAACAAGAGGGCTATCTTGGGACAAACCTCCCAATTTTGAACCTCGTTGTCAGATGATGAGAACGACCCTGAACTGGAACCCCCTCTCCAAACTTCCGCAACATACCAACGGGAGAGCGTTTGGCCACTACGTAAGATTTAACTTGCAGCAGCCCCATACACGGCAAGTCTTCAGAGGAATCGGGTTTCGGGCCTGGAACCCTCCGGCCCCGAAGTCGAAACTTTACCACTAGGCCACCGCGACCTCCCAAGTGAGATTAGAATTACCATAATGTGTGTGTGTGTGAGTAAAGTTCTCGGGAAAAAATTCGTGCAATGCTGATTGTAGTTTTATTATGTTATGAGGAAGGAGAAATTTCGGTATTTTTGAAAAGATAATACTTGCAATGATTCTGCTGACATTTCTAAGTCTTTTAACCACTGGATAACGTTCAAAGACTTGGTCTAGCATCTTCCAAGATCGTTTCATCTGGCTAGTTATGGCAAAATCGCAAGTAGGGATTTTCAAAAATATGGTGAAAATTTGGGGATTTTTTTCGAAAAATTTGGCCGAAATTATTTTCATACGTTCCAAAACAGGTTTAATTTTGAGATCATCGTAAAAGATTTCACGTGCTACATGCCACGAAGCATCTGCCTTACTCATTAGCATCTACCTCATTTAGTGTTAATTAATGCTTTTTCTTCAACCTGAAATTCGTCACTTAAGGTCAAATCATACGCCCAATCAAATTTTCGTGACTTTTCAAACCGAATGTTTTTACAATCATCAGTTCAGTTACATAGTCCTGTGTCGTATTGAACATTTTATTTATTTATCTTAACTCAAGTTTTTAATCATATGTGAGACATAACTAATCAAGTCAATAATAATAATAATAATAATTTTGCGCGTTGTGATTTATGCAATAACCCATAGCTGCAACCAGGCCATACCTTATGGATGCTCAGTCTATATGAGATCTTTTAACAAAGGAAAACAATTATTAACTGTAAAATTTTGAAAATTTGAATAAGAACAAGATGAATTTAAAAGAGAAGTAATAATTTAAAACATTTGAGGAGTCTGTCCTCCTACACTAAATCAACCTGTGCAGACATGAATAACATACATTTATCAAAAAAATCATTAAAACCTAAACAACAGTACATTGAAATGATCCATCTTAAATATAAATTTGAGGTAATTTGAAAGAAATTTAAAGAATTAAAACAAATGCCATTCACCGATACACATGTTTATTTTCCAGACTACCAATAACATGATCACTTCGTTTAAACCTTTTACATCTCAGACCATGACATAAAACAAAATAAAGTCAACCTAAATTGAAGTTTACTGAAGAAAATAAATGATCATAATTACAGCAATATCATTCACTTGAAATTTTTCTTGATTAAAGTAACATAATTGTTTCAATAAAATTCAATGTCTTTTTCCATGTCATAAAACAAGCAAATGAATTTCCATACACATGCAATTAAGAAAAATTTCATTTCACCGTCATACTAAGTATCATACCATCATACCAAGTAAATACATATACACAAACAGAAAACACAAAGGAAAACACTAGATCATTTTGGCATGACTTACATCTCCCGCTCATATATTTACAAGACACAACTTCTGTCCCCCGGCAATAAAATCTCGTATTAAGAACCCAGTTTTAGCAAACGTTAATATAAGTTTCAAAACGAAATATTTAGGATAATTCATCTTACTTGAGGACTGAACCACTGTTTGTCGCGGACTAATTTGACGGATTGATAAATTGCGATTCTTATCATCACCGACACAAATCAATGCATTGAATCATTGACTCTAGATCGCAGGCCTCAGCTGTCAAAACTATGAATTTCCTTTCCCAAAAACATAAGCGCCAGATTTCCAACTAGAAATGTGAACCCGGTTTTCTTTAGGATTCACCCATACACTCATCCGATAATTAATATCAACACTTTCCACACAGGTTCAGACAATTTAAAAATAACCGATCATCTTTGCGATTACATCCTCACATTGCTGGTCGTGGGAAGCCCGAGGGCCCCGATCGAAAATTACGTACCACCTTGTCTTACATCCTCATCTTCCTTTCCTCTCCTTAGCAACCCAAATTCTCTTTTCGAAGTCCCCAACTGAATGACCATTGGTCAAAAACCACAGCCGGGACTTTACCCTTCGAGAAAATTCTCCCAGCCTCCACCGGAAAATGCAAAAGGGTCAAAGACCCCCCGCAAATTCGCAGAAAAACTCAGAGTGGGAAAGGTCTACTTTCTGTAAGCTTTCCGTCCGGAGATAAAAAAAATGGCAAAGGGAAGGAATATATTTTTCCCAACACGACACCTGAGTAGGCCTATGATCCGACGTTTTGAAAATTTCTTATATAGCTTTTAATGACTAATTTCAGCCGTAAAGTTTAGTCATATGTATAGAAAGAAAATGGAGACAAAAAATATCAGAATGTATGAAAATTATAGTCACTTTTTCTATAAATTCTATTAATATCAAGTTTCATTGCTTTTTAGCTTCACTTATTAAATTCTTGGATATATATATTTTTTATCTTTTTAAAAATGTATATCATGTTTCATAGAACTTCCAGCATTCCCGCCACCACTATTTGGAATAAATTCACAATTTTCATATATTACACTTTAAGTACTATTATTGACTAAACAAAAGAGCCATTATCTTTTTTCACGGTTGTTTCCCGTGTTGCTTCCTATTCCGCTCAAATTTTAATAAGAACCAAACCTTGAGCATCTAACTGCCGTGCGGGATTAAATATCATGTTTGAAACATATACATCTGAGTATAGTTTCCCATTTTCTGATTGACTTTCTCATTAAAAAGATCCATGGTAATATTAAACAATATTTTATTTCTTCATATCAGTTTTTGTAGACTTCATTTCAAAAATGTACATATCATCGTCGTTCAAGCAAAAGTCACTGAGTCCAAAACTACAGTTTCGAGATGTGGTCAGTTTAAACTTAATTGATTTTGAGTCTTTATCATAAATAGTAAAAATTATTTTACTGATTTCTAGCTCCTACGGTTGGCTTACTGTCGTTAAGATAATAAGTTTCTATCACGAAATAATTAATTGCAAATTGAAATTGACTTAAGTAGTCTGTGAAAATCTTTTTGTGGACTTAGTGACTTCTGCCTGAACGACGACGATTTGATATACTTCAAAATTTTCTTATGTGAATCTCAAGTACTATTATTGATTAAGAAAAGGAGCCAAGATCTTTTAATAGTTGATTTCCGTGTTGCTTCTTCTTCCGGGAAAATATTAATAAGTAACCAGACATTTAGCATCTAACTGTTGTACAGTATTAAGAAAGATATATCATATTTTAAACAGGTATAGTCCAAAAGCATCTAGACAGCTAGTTATAATCTCCTATTTTTTGATTGACTGACTTATTGAAAGGATCTATAGTAATACTAAACAGCATCTTTACTTATTGCTTCTTAATGACATCAGTTTTTGTAAACTTCATTTAGAAATAAAGTACTCTTTATTGATTTAAAGAAAGAGCTAATATCTTTTTTTATAGTTGATCTTCCGGGTAAAATATTAATCAGTAACCAAGACTAGTTTAAAGCCGAAATGACCTTGAGCATCCAACTGCCGTGGAGGATTAAGAATGAAATATCATGTCTCAAACAGGTGTAGACAAAAAGCATTTAGGAAGCTGGGTATAATTTCCCATTTTCTGAAACATTCTTTTAAAAGTCTACAATAAGACATTAGACACTGAGAGGTCTATAATCAAAGACCACACGAAGAAGGATATTCGGTAATTATACACAAAGATAATTGTTCGCTAATAACTCCTTTCAAAAAGTACCCATCAGATAGAGCCTTTGGGCTGATGTAAATTGTTTCCCTGTAGGAATCATTGTTACTCAACGACAAATTGTCGTACCACACGGATAGGTCGAATACTAAAGGCCATGATTCAGGAACATTATTGAGGGTTTTGAGCACGTGGGATCAAAAACTTATAATTTCTTTTTTTGTTGTTGTTGAAAACATGATGAGACAAGAAATTCGTTTTGCTATAGCTTTAGGGGAAACTATCATCCCAGAGTAAGGTAATGCCTGCATTATGAATTCTCACAATCTATTAGTGGAATTACCTAATAGTCTTGTTTTCGTTATTGATTTATATAATGAGCATACATATTTATATACTCGACAGTGAGCTCATATTATTCGATTTCGTAATGAATGCAATAATCATCTCATGAACAATGACTGGAAGGAAATGACAGGTTTATGTTGCTCAATCAAAAAAGGTATCTTTTTCTTTTACAAGACTGAGTAAATCATTATTTCAATTAATTGCAAAACTTGAAATTAAGATGCAAACAAATTTGACATGTAAATAATTAAGTTTCTACTATAATTATTAGCTAACTTCTCACGTTAAATTGACTTAAAATAAAGTTTATCTATAAACTAGCCAATTTTAAGCGGTATAGGTATAACAAAATACATTCTTTATGTCGCTGTACATTCTCTTTTTCTTTAAAAAGTTTTTGATTTTCCTCTATCTTCGTTGTGGAATTAATGTTCGTGGCAAAAATAACCAGCTAAAAAGCATTGGAGCCTATTTTAGCTCACCTAGAGTTTGCCTTTGTTACGTCATCCTTTTGAATAATATTTTATATTAATTTCATTTTGCTTCAAATTTCCATTTTCCATTTCGGTTGCCATTGCATTTACAGAAAAACTAATTATCGAAGTTGCCTAATAATTACCAACATTAATATGCACTTTTTTCCACACATTGCTCAAAACGGGATAATCTTTATCGTCTGTTTTTATTTATAAGAGCATTAATAATAATTTCTTTTTAATAGTAATGCATCTACCTCGATTTACATCTTGCATATAATTTATTATCAGTTTTTATTTGAGAGTGGCATTATTTAGAATTTATTTTCAACAGTAATAACAATGACTTTCTGTCCAACTTGATTTAAATTTTGCATTTAATTTCTAATCATTGGTATTTTGGACAGGTATACAAGAAAAAAAAAAGAACCTTATATTACTGACTGCAATCTACCGAATAATAGGAGCGCTTTTGTCTGCTACGCATGGAAACGGACATTCGGCAGACCATGGTAGATTTCATGTTAATTACATATTTCGTAGCGGTCACGTACTGCACGAATTTCAGTTTTAAGCATGTAATGAATAAAAAAATCATCTTTAATTCTGATTGTTTTCCTTTCTAAATAGCTTAATTGCCTATAAATTAATCTTGACATTTCTAGAACACTAATTCGGGCAAACTTGCTGCTACAATCTGTAAATAGGCTGAAGCTATCTGTGAATAGGTTGAAGTATTTACTTAAACTTTGTGTTGTGCGTTTTTATTTTTGAATGAAGCTGAAATAATTACACGATAAAACTTTTTCTTTTCTTATTAGAATTCATTTCGAAACAATAGACGCGAAAAAAATCAGCACAAAAAATGAAACGTCAAACAACAGAGCGTATATCATTCAGTTCTTTGCGATACAATAAAACATAAAATTGTGTGAATTTTTATGATGTAGTAAGAAAAGGTGGATTATTTTACTTAATTTTAAAGGCACTGAAATACATTTCAGTTAATAAAAAAAATCATTTTAATAGCATATCATACCCCATCAGGACAGAACTTATAAAAATCAGACAAATATTACCCATATTCATATGAATATACCAACATCTCTACTAATAATAAAGGAGAATATGTGTCCTCTACAGAACAGACCGCTAGACTTAAAGCTAACAGAATTGGCACAAACATACTTTGAAGAGTGGGAATGTGCACCTTGGAGCCCTTTTTTTTGAAATTTTAATTAAAATTTTATTTAATTAAAATTAGGCGAAATTTCGGCGTTTTTCCTTAATAAAACAAAAATCATTTTTACACCATCTGAAAGTGCAAAAAATTACCTTTCCAATGATATCAATTAAATTTCCGTACAATGTTTTCTCGAATTTTAATAAATGTAAAAAAATATTTTTTGGTATAATTTACAACAATACTTTTCATTGTTGCAACGCGACTCAAACCGTTTTCTTTGTTTAAACAAATATTTAATTGGATATTTCTCTTTCATTGTTGTAATCTGAGATAGGCTTCTAATACATTTTGCTTTCATATTTTATTTCATCAAAATTTTTGTGAAATCTGTGAACCAAGCTCTCCGAGATATTGCTTTGCTTATATTAAAAAACATAAGCTGAAATGTTATGGTTGCTATGTTTTTATTCTTTTTTCAACATGTTTTAATCCAGCTAACACGCCACTGGCCATAAAATGTAATGCGTCATTTTAATGTTGAAATCAAATCCATCTTAATATAAATAAAAGTCATTGTGGGTATGTGTGTATGTGGGTATGTATGTATGTGGCTATGTTCCACATCTCCTCCTAAACCAATGGACGGTTTTCAACCAAATTTTGTACACTTATTATTTAAGACAAGGGGAAGACACTTATGAACTTTTCTAAGTCGAAAAGTTAAATAAACAGGGAGTTAATTAGAAATTAACCGAAACAGTTTTTCCGCCGTAACTTCAGAGCAAATTGTTCGACAAAAAATATTTTTATACCATCTTAAAGTTCAAATTTTTACCAATCAATGACACCAATTTTATTTCTCTGACATTTTTCCTTCTATTGTTATTAACTTTTAAAAGTTCCAAAATGTTTAAATACGTGCAGACGATTTTGAAATAACGAAGAATTATAGCTACTCCGTTGCTAGCCATCGGTTAGACTTTGAACTAATTCACCTTTATTTCTAAAAATTTTGCTTATTTTTATAAATATCCATATAATATAATAAATGCGAAAGTGTGTCTGTCTGTTTGTTACGCTTTCACGACCAAACTACAAAACCGATATGGATGAAAATTGGCAGAGTTGTAGCTTGAAACCCAGGAACGGACATTGGGTAGGTGACATCATGTTAAATTCATTATTTTTGATTACAGATAACAATTAAATAATTAACAAGCGATTTGCGATCAAGATTACTACTTTATTTTTCAATCAACTGTCACGTGATCCTTAAGGAATGCGTAAACAAAATGAAATGTCACGTGATCCTTCAGAAAAGCGCAAGTATGTGGAATAACTTATTTTTAAAGTCATGCATCACGTGATCTTGCTGAGAAAACAAATAATCTCTAGAATAATAACTGAAAAATAAACGAAGGGACAGAAATCTAATGGTAGATATGATATAGTTCCAAGAGTTTTTAGATTAAAATTTAAAAACTAAAGTTAAGTATAACTAAATGAAAATATCGTTCAATGTTTACTTAAAATAAGAGCCTAATTTAGTGGAAAGGTTGCCAAAATTATTCTTTATCGCTCTTTTCATCGACATCCAAGATTTTTTTTGCGGTTAAATTTGTAACCAAACGATTTAGTTAATTACAATAGTTCCGTTTCGAATTTTAATGCTTTAAGAGCTGTTTTTAACCGATTTAAATAGAAAGGATTACACAAACCCAAAGAACACGGAATTCAACGTTTTGTTTACTAAAGAAAGAACTAATTCGAGCTTGGCGAATCTTGGTGTCGATGAAAAGGAGCGATAAAAAGAATAATTTTGGCAACCTTTCCACTAAATTGGGCTCTTATTTTAAGTAAACATTGAACAGTATTTTTATTTAGTTATACTTAACTTTAGTTTTAATTTTAATCTAAAACTCTTGGATACTCATATCTACCATTGTTTCTGTCCTTTTATTTTCCATTATTCTGAGATTATTTCTTTTCTCACAAGATCACGTGAGCATGACTTTAAAATAAGTTATTCCACATACTTGCCTTTTCTGAAGGATCACCTGACATTTCATTTTGTACTTCCTTAAGGATCACGTGACAGTTGATTGAAAAATAAGTAGTAATCTTATCCTGAAATCCTTGTTAATTATTTAATTTTTATCTGTAATCAAAAATAATGAATTTAAATGATGTCACACACCAATGTCCGTTCTGGGTTTCAAGCTACACCTCTGCAATTTCATCCATATCGGTTTTGTAGTTTGTCGTGAAAGCGTAACAAACAGACAGACCACTTTCACATTTATTATATTATATGGATATTTATAAAAATAAGCAAAATTTTAGAAATAAGGAATTGAATAGTTCAAAGTCTAACGATGCTAGCAACATTAACTATAATTCTTCGTTATTCAAAATCGTCTGCACATATTTAAACATTTGGAACTTTTAAAAGTAATACAAAATCGAAGGAAAAATGTCAGAGAAATAAAATTGGTATCATTGATTGAAGAAATTTGAACTTTAAGATGGTAAATAAAATATTTTTTGTCAGATTACAAAGAAGTTACGGCGGAAAAACTGTTTTCGGTTAATTTCTAATTAACTGCCTGTTTAATTAACTTTTCGACTTAGAAAGAGTTCATAGTATCTTCCCTTTCTTAAATAATAAGTACAAAATTTGGTTGAAAACGTCCATTGGTTTAGGAGGAGATGTGGAACATACAATACATACCTTAACATACCACATACACACATACCCTGATTTTTATTTATATTAAGATGGATTTGATTTCAACATTAAAATGACGCATTACATTTATAAGCAGTGGCGTGTTAGCTGGATTAAAACATGTTGAAAAAGAATAAAACATAGCAACCATAACATTTCAACATGTTTTTAATATAACAAAAGCAATATCTCGGAGAGCTTAGTTCTAGATTCACAAAATTTTGATGAAATAAAATATAGAAACAAAATGTATTGAAAACCTATCTCAGATTACAACAATGAAAAGTATCAATTAAATATTTGTTTAAACAAAAGAAAACGTGTTTGAGTCGCGTTGCAACAATGAAAGTATTGTTGTAAATTATCAAAAACATTTTTTTTACATTTATAAAATTCGAGAAAACATTGTACGGAAATTTAATTGATATCATTGGAAAGGTAATTTTTTGCACTTTCAGATGGTGTAAAAATGATTTTTGTTTTATTAAGGAAAAACTGAAATTTCGCTAATTTTAATTAAATAAAATTTTAATTAAAATTTCAAAAGCTCCAAGGAGTGCACATTCCCACTCTTCAAGTATGTTTGTGCACAATTCTGAGCTTTAAGTCTGAGCGGTCTGTTCTGTAGAGGACATATTCTCCTTTATTATTGAGTAGAGATGTTGTATATTCATGAATATGGGTAATATTTGTCTGATTTTATAAGTTCTGTCCTGATGGGGTATGATATACTAATAAAATGATTTTTTATTAACTGAATGTATTTCAGTGCCTTTAAAATTAAGATAAAATAATCCATCTTTCTTACTACATCATAAAAATTCACACAATTTAGGTTTTATTGTATCAAAGAACTGAATGATATACGCTCTGTTGTTTGACGTTTCATTTTTTGTGCTGATTTTTTTCGCGTCTATTGTTTGAAGATGAGATTCTAATAAGAAAAGAAAAAAGTTTCTATCGTTAATTATTTCAGCTTCATTCAAAAAATACAAAACGCACAACACAAAGTTTAATAAATACTTCAACCCTATTCACAAGATAAGAACACAGCCCTATTTACAGAAGCAATACATGTAATG